>CAUYPK010138314.1:0-16327 GCA_963574355.1 Loris lydekkerianus
GCAGTCCAGCCGGGTCAGCCTCCCAGAGTGCTAGGATCACAGGCATGAGCCATAGCACCTGGCCCCAAAGTCCTTTTCTTAAAGATGTTAAACCTTCCCATAAGAATAGAACCCACATGGCCTAATCACCTCTTAAAGAACCCCTTTCCAATACTGTTTCACTGGCAATTAAATTTCAACCTAAGTTTTGTAGGGGGCAAACATTCAAACCATAGCATTTTGTCCCTGGTCCCCCAAACTCATGCCTTGTTACATGTAAAATATGTTCATTGCATTCAATAGCTCCAAAAGTCTTAACTTGTTCTAGTGCCAACTCAAAAGTTCAAGGTCTCATCTAAATGGGTGAAACTCAAGGTGTGACATCCTGAGGCAAATTTCCATTAACTATGCACTTGTGAAATGAGAATGAATTGTCTACTTCCAAAGTACAATGGTGGGACAGGCAGAGGATAGATGACATTCCCTTTCCAAAAGGTAGGCATAGGCAAGAAGAAAGGGGTAATTGGTCGCATTTAAGTTCCAACATGGAAAACAACATTCAATCTTAAAGTTGGAGAGTGATCTCCTTTGACTCCATGTCCTGTATCCTGGGGATTAGGCCCCTAAAACCTCAGGCAGCCCTGCCTTGCTGGCTTTGCTGGACTCAGTGCACCTACAGGTTCTCACATGTTGGAGTCTTGTGCCTTCAGTTTTCTCAGGCTAGAGTAGGACCCTACAGTTCTGGGGTCTTTGTAGCTGCCCTATGCCCATGGCGTCACTAAGCATTGCAGCAACTTCACCCTGTGATGAGTTTCTGCCTGAGACCTAGCTGTCTGCAACATCCTTTGAAATCTAGGTGGAGGTGGCCATGTCCCCATAGCTTTTCCATTCTGCCAGCCTGCAGACTTAACACTACATGAATGCTGCCAAAGTTTAACACTTGTACCCTCTGAAGTGGTAGCCTGAGCCATGCCTGGTCCTGCTTGAGGCACAACTCAGGTGGCCAGGGGGCATTGCACTGGTATGCAGGAAGCAGAATCCCAAAGTGGCCCTGGGCAGTGAGCTCTGGGCTCATCTGAAACCATCCTGCCCTCCTGTAGCTCTGGGTCTGTGATGGGAACGGTAGTCTTAAAGATCTTTGAAATGCCTTATAGGTCTTTCCCATTGTCTTGAAGAACAGCACCTAGCATATGACTTTCTTCTGTCCATAATTTCTTTAGCAAACAGTTGCTTGGCCACATCTTTCATATTTTCTCCCAAGCACTCTTTTTATCGTTCATATAGCCAGGCTGTGAATTTCTCAAATCTTTTTCTCAATTTCCTTTTAATTAGGAATTCTATCTTTAAGTCATTTCTGGCTTCTCACATCTTATCATATGTGGTTAAATATAGCCATAGAGGCCAGGCACAGTAACTAACACCTATATTCCCAGCAGTTTGGGAAATGTAGATGGGAGGATCACCTGAGCTCAGCAGTTTGAGATCAGCCTGGACAACATGGTGAGACCCCATCTCTAAAAACATTTGTGTTGTGTGGTGGTGCAGCTGTAGTCCTAACTACTTGAAAGGCTCAAGTGACTCAATTTTTTTGAGCCCAGGAATTCAAGGCTGCAGTGAGGCCTGGATGACAGAGATCCTGTCTCAAAAAAAAAAAAAAAAAAAAAAAAAAAAGAAAGAAAGAAAGAAAGAAAAGGAAAAATGGAAATAAAAGTAGTCCTACTATGGTCTAAATGTTTGTTGCTTATGTTTTTTTTTTGCAGTTTCTGGCCGGGGCTGGGTTTGAACCCATCACCTCCAGCATATGGGGCCGGCACCCTACTCCTGGGTTTGAACCTGCCACCTCCAGCAGTTTCTGGCCAGGGCTGGGTTTGAACCCTACCACTTCTATCATATGGGGCCAGCACCCTACTCCTTTGAGCCACAGGCGCTGCCAGCTTAGGTATTTCTTTTGGTACAAACTAAGTATTGTAGTTTGTTGTTCTTAAATACTGCCTTCCATAAAACTTTTGGGCATAGACTTCATTCAGCCAAGTCTTTGCAACTATATAATAGGATGGCCTTTAATTATTATTATTAATCTATTATTAATTTATTAATCGATTATTAACCTATTATTAATCAAGGACAATACCTTGTCCTCATTTCCATCTGAGATCTTGTCAGAATAACCATTCCTGTCCATGTTTCTACCAACGTTCTGATCATGACCATTCGAGTAATTTCTAAGAAGTTCCAGGTTTCTCTACAACTCTTTGCTCTCTTTGCTTTTTCTGAGCCCTTGCAGGGGTGCTCAAACTACGGCCCATGGGCCACATGAGGTGATGTGATTGCATTTGTTCCTGTTTTGTTTTTTTACTTCAAAATAAGATATGTGCAGTGTGCTTAGGAATTTGTTCATAGTTTGTGTTTTTTTAAAACTATAGTCTGGGGGGTCTGAGGGACAGTGAACTGGCCCCCTGTTTAAAAAGTTTGAGGACCCCTGCTAGAGAGTTACCCTTGATGCTGCCTTCATAGCAATCTAGCCTTTTTCTAGCCTGTTCTCCAGATTCTTCCAGTCTCTATTTATTACCCAATTCCAAAGCTGCTTCCACTTTTTTAGGATATTTGTTATAGCAGCAGTCCCACTTCTTGGTACCAGTTTCCTGTCTTACTTTGATTTCTGCTGCTGTAACAGAATATCATGGGGTGGAAAATTTAAAAAGAAAAGAAAATCCTTTCTTACAGTTCTGGAGACTGGGAAGTCCAAGGTCAGGGGGTCCACATCTGGTGAGTGGCCTTTGCGCCACATCATCCCATATGGAAGGTGAAGGATGAGGGAGTGTGAGCACAAGAGAGAACCTCTCCCTGAAAGCCCTTTTTAAAAAAGCATAAAACCCATTCTTGAGGACAGAACACTCATATAGCCTAATCACCTCTTAAAAGCCCAACCTCCCAATACTGTGGTTACATTGGCAGTTAAATTCAACCTGAGTTTTGGAGGGGATAAACATGCAAACCATAGTAACTTCCTTAAGAGGATCATAATGCAAAGACAACTTTTCTTTGTTATAATCAACAGTTTTATTTGGCTCATAAATCCATATTGGAATATTACTGCTTTAAGACTATGTAAGAATATTATAGGAAAGAACAGAATAGACTTTACTCCTTGTCCGATAACTTGTTTATTATTGGCTCCTCTTTATGTTCCAGAAATTTAAAGCTTTGACAAGTAAGTCTCGAGAATTGCTTTTGTGGCCAAATCAATGTGATTATTTTGACTTCGTTGACTGCTTAAAGGTAGTTATACATATTTATTGGGGAGAAAGTTCACTGAATTTTCAAATTGCTTTGTTTAGGTTTGGTTACTGGTAGTTAGTGGTTAATTTAGTGACTTTGGAGTTAAGACTCTTATATATGAAACCTATTATATTGTAGTAATTATCTAATTGACCTTTAGCCATTCAATATTATGAGGTTCAATGTTTTCATTTATAAAACAGGCATAATCATATTTATCACATTTAATGAATATTTAACATATTGATTTAAGAGATGCCAGATAAGTTCTATCACAAAAATAAATTTAAAATTTACAACAAATCATTAAATCACTTGTATCTAAAAGTTGCTTAGTGATTTACAAATAACGTGTGATCTGAATAAATGTGCCTCATTCCTCTCTGATTTGTTCTTGGCTCAAGAAGATACTAACTTTTACCAGAACCTACCATTTATTTCAAAGTAGGCCCAACTGACAAAAAACAAGTTAAACTGAAACTTCATTTTGTCAAAAACAATTTCCTCTGTGCACAGAATTGGACGGTCTCATCTAGGCAGTTCTGTGGGGTGGAATAGTCCTGATTCTCCACAGTGTTACCCTCCTTCATTTTGAAGTTTGCAGAGTCATCCTTATGAATGTCCATTTCTGGAATCAATATGGATGAAATTCTGCCTGAAAAACCATATATCTAAAGCAAAAATTATAGGAATTTTCAGGATAACCTTTTATGACTATGACTTTTATGAATTCTCTTACCAAATTGCACACTACTCCCTCTCCAGACTATAAATCATTATGTCAACTTTGACATTTGTGAGATATTGGCAGCTTCTGACTGTTAAACTAAATTAGGGTTTTCACATTTAAACTTACTACTCCCATCCTGACATCCTTATTGCCTGAATTACTAATTTTGGCACTTAATCACAGACTCGTATTTTAACATTTGTTTTATGTTTTGTTCCCCTTAAGACTGTAATGCCCTTGAGGTCAAGTTCTATGTATTATAAGATTTTTTATTGCCTCACAACTCTTGAGTATAGTTTTGGCATGTGGTACTCACTCAGTGAAGAATTCTTCAAATAAATATCAACTTTTTCATTTTTTTTTTTGTTATTGAGTGCTGTGCAAGGTACTTTTTTTTTTTTTTGTAGTTTTTGGCCAGGGCCAGGTTTCTAGAGATAGGAAGAATTAAAATGCATATTCTCTGCCCCTGATATATGCAGTCTGGCCATAAGACAATCATACTAAGATACATATCATTTATTAGATCTACAATCCTTCTGTGTAATTATTAAGTCAGAAAGTCTTTAAAAATTTGTTTTTGATAATGTGTTTGGCAGTAAAATATAACCTGAGATTAACTCATATGGCAGAAAAACTTGACTAAATGAGGTGAAGTTGTTTATAGTCTTCATTTATTCTACTTAAGAAGAATATGTTTCAGAAAATAGTAATGCAGAAATAATAATGCTTTTGATTATAATGTTATATTTTACATGATATATGTGCTATACTACCTTTTGAAATTTAAAAATTTCTGAATTCCAAAATACATCTGACCTCAAGAGTTTTAGGAATTGTGGCTCTGTGTAACATACAAAAAGTTAAATGATATTTAAATAACAACCGATATTGTAATAGAAATATCCAACATCAATACTTGAAAAATTGCCAGTATTTGAGTCAGAATGTTTCTGTTGGGTAACTCTGAAAATAGGTAGATATTTATAGGTTCCAGGGGCCAGAGCCAGAGGAAATAGAGATATTTTTCTGATGTATCCAGACATAAGAAGAGACAAAATGTCTGTACAAACCAAGTCCTTTAGAGAGCACTAAGGGTCAAAACCAGGGAAACTGAGTTTAGTCATTAAGGGGTAAGATGGCTTGAAATAGGAACCAAGGAAGACTGGAAAAGAAAGAGGAATTATAGGTAAGATGAAAGTTCTGGACAGTTGCCACAAACAAGGATGACCTACAATCTATGGTGTGTAAGTGGATAGGTCTGATGTGAAGTAAGAGTGGGAATGGACTGGGACAGGCAGTGCTAGGACCTTAGATCTAGAGGGGGCCTTTAGGGATCATTTGCCCTTGCACCTCCTCCCTAGTTTACAAATGAGTAACTTAAAGTTCAATAATTACTTTTCCAACATCTACTTAGTGGTTAAGCCACACACCAATCTATGTTTCATGTTGTTTTTGTAGCCCTCTTCTACTGCAATAGGAGAGAGTATTGCCATGTGGAGTGGTCAGGAATGATTTTTCAGAGAATATGAGTTTTTTTTTTTTTAATTTCAGATAAATGTAAGGATACACAAGTTTAGGTTACATTTTTTTCGTTTTTAAGGTAAAGGTCAAGTTATAGTTGAGAGAATATGAGATTTAAATTGCTGAATATAAGGCTGGACACAGTGGCTCATGCATTCTGGGAGGCCGAGGTGGGTGGATTGCTTAAAGCTCGGGAGTTCAATACCAGCTTGAGCAAGAGTGAGACCCTATTTCTAAAAATAGCTGGGCATTGTGCTGGGCCCTATAGTCCCAGAGACTTGGGAGTGTGAGGAAGATGATTGCTTGAGCCCAAGAGTTTGAGGTTGCTGTAAGCTATGATGCCACAGCACTCTACTAAGGGAGGCAAAGTGAAACTTTGTCTCAAAAATAAATGAATGAATGAATAAATAAATAAATAAATAAATAAATAAATTGTGACTATAGTAATCTGAAAAACCTAATTCCCCATAAATCTCTGAATGTATTTTTGTGTACATTTCCCCATTTTAAGTATGTTGATGCCAATGACAGTCCTTTTTTGTCTTCCCTATGTTTTATCTCAGGATATAATAAGGATGATCTTAATTTTGTAATCCCTGATTACCTAGGTAGTGTTTTGCACATTGTATGGAATGAAAAAAAAAGAGGTTGAAGTGGAGGCAGATGAAAAGTAGGTGTGTATTGTACTGGAAAGAATATCATTGGTTCCAGTTCTGGCCCTACACAGATTATCTTAGACATCCTTAAGCAAATCACTGAATCTCTCTGGATTTTAATTTTTATCTTTAAAGAAGATAGGGTCAGGTAACCTTTAAACTCTCTTATTCTGTGATTTATATCTGTGTATTTGCTAGGACAAAATAATTGTCATTAATACTCACTGGTTTTTGTTTTTGAGATAGTCTTACTTTCT
Organism: Loris lydekkerianus; assembly: GCA_963574355.1. Taxonomy (NCBI): domain Eukaryota; kingdom Metazoa; phylum Chordata; class Mammalia; order Primates; family Lorisidae; genus Loris; species Loris lydekkerianus. Next base: position 6,423 of record CAUYPK010138314.1, read on the forward strand.
CACCCTGGGTAGAGTGCAGTAGCGTCACATTTCACAGCAACCTCCAACTCTTGGGCTTAAGCGATTCTCTTGCCTCAGCTCCCAAGTAGCTGGGACTACAGGCACCTGCCACGATGCCTGGCTATTTTTTTTGTTGTTGTTGTTGCAGTTGTCATTGTTGTTCTAGCTGGCCTGGGCCAGTTTGAAATCCGCCACCCTTGGTATACGTGGCTGGTGCTGTAACCAATGTGCTATGAATGCCAAGCCATGGTTTTAATTCTTTAAGGATTACATAGGTCATATAGATTTGGAATTTCTAAAGAATAAATATCCCCCTGTAGGGAGATTTATCTGAAATATTTATAATATAGATTGTAATATTTTGGTAAAATGAAAATCCACAAGGGTACGTGTGAAATTCAGTAAATGTAGAATATAAATGTCTTAACACAATAACTAAGAAAATGCCAGGAAGGCTTTGCCAACCAGGGCGATGAAAATGTGTCAAATGATCTATAAATCCGGTATATGGTGCCCCATGATCACATTAATGTACACAGCTATGATTTGATAATAAAAAATAAAATAAAATAAAATAAAAGCATTCCTGTGAAAATTCAAGAAGAGTCTCATGACAGGTGGTATTCAGGACAAGGTGAACTTTTACTCAGAAAAACCAAGGCTGTACACACAGGTCGCTGGGGACTGGGAGTAATTCTTCACCATTTTCCTCATAATGGTGCTTTACTTGGCACCAAAACGAGACTTCGTATTTTTCAAAGTATCTCAAATGCTTTATCACAATTGAGACATATGAGTCAAGCCATGCAGGCATTTCATTTTACATCTACGGACTTCTAGATGGAATGCTGGCAAAATGATTGCATAAAAAAACTAAATCCAGGCCTGGACATTTATATTTTTAGGATTATAAGGGCAATACCTTGTTCAGGCTGAAATATGCTAAACTAGCATGTTGATGCACTTTTCCATATACTTCAGAGATTTTTTTTTTTTCTGAGATAGAGTCTTATTTTGTTTCCCTGGGTAGAGTGCCTTGACATCACAGCAGCCTCAAACTCCTGTGCTTAAGTGATCCTCTTACCTCAGCCTCCTGAGTAGCTGGGACTGCAGGCCTATGCCAGTATGCCCTGCTAGGTTTTCTATTTTTTAGCAGAGACAGGGTCTCACTCTTGCTCAGGCTGGTTTCAAACTCCCGAGCTCAAGCAACCCACCTGCCTCAGCCTCCCAGAGCACTAGAATTATAGCCTTGGGGCACCATGCCCAGCTCACTTTAGAGATATTTTAAAAGATAAGAAATCTTGAGGAACATCATTTTAAAACTTAGCATTTAAAAAATGCTTCCTTCAAATGTGTCAGATTAAAAACTACTAAAAAAAAAAAAAAACCCTAAAAATCAATGTATTAAAACTATTTTGCATCACAAACTAGAAGAGAATGAAGCCCTGTTTCAAATGAAGGCCTACCTTGGAACCCTTTTGCTGTGGTGTTTAGAAATTACATTTAGCTGCCACTGAGTTTTTTAATGGCAAGAAGAGGCAAAGAGGCTCAGCGTCCTTAGCTCAGCAGTTGGGGCGCCAGTCACATACACACCAGGGCTAGCAGGTTCAAACCCAGCCCGGACCTGCCAAACAGCAATGACAACTACAAAAAAAAAAAAAAAAAAAAAAAAAAAGGCAAGGCATTGTGGCAGGTGCCTGTATTCATAGCTACTTGGGACGCTGAGGCAACAAAAACACCTTAGCCCAAGAGTTTGAGGTTGCTGTGAGCTGTGATGCCACAGCACTCTACCGAGGGTGACGTAGTGAGACTCTGTATCAAAAATACAAGAAGAGGCAAAGAAAACAGACGTTTCTGAGGCTTCTACACAAGAGTGCAAGAAGTTTCCTTGCCTGAAAAGGAATTTCTATTCATCTAATAATGAGGAGCAACTTCAAACTCTTAGTTCCTGAGGAGACACAGTTAATTCTGGCAATTGCAAAAAGATTTTGTTGAACAAAGGCTGCACAAATTAAATTGTTCTCCTTGCCTTGAAACACACACACACACACACATACACACACACACAAATAGAATGCAGTAATAATAGGCAGGAGGCACGATTATATTCTTTACAAAATTGGAACAGTAGGAAGTTGATAACTGTTAGGTAAATATGACAAAACCAGAAAGCATAGTAGACTCTAAGTCTAAACAGAAATATCCTGATGAAATTAGGTTTTTACAAAAGAATACATTTTCCCACCACCTCTTCTGCCTCCCTAGTCTCCTCTCTGGAGAGTCCCACCCACATGTTAACTGATTGCGAATGATCAGGATTTTCCTCTCTCCAAAGGCTACACTGGGCCCTGCCCCTGAGCACCATTTTAAAGCAATGTATTTCAGTGATATGTGGTGTTCATGCAGATAGCAAGTTCTTAATAGAATCTAGGAAGATGTTCTTTGGCAGAAAATGATTTCGTAGACATTTTTCATTATGATAGATGTGGAGTTATAGCCATTATAAAAAATTTCAAGCTGTGTTGCAGCTTTGTCACCAGTGTTATAAATCATTCACTCGTATATGAAAGTCTGTGGAAAGCAACTGGAAGGAGGGAAAAAAACCCTCATCTCCTGTTTACAGACTAGGTATAATCTGGTATCATTTTTAAAGGTTCAAGGCAGCTCAGAGCATCTGTAGTCAGTGCTTATGTGAGGATCAGGAGATCATAGTCCATTACTGCTGAGATGGGGGGAAACGTCCATGTGGTGAGTTAGCACTTCCTGCCACAAATCCTCACGTGAAGGGAAAGGAAGTCTGTGCTTCCAAGAGATGGAGGACAGAGAAACCCATTGCCCTTTGGAAGATAAGACAGGAAGAGAATTAATTAAAATTAATAAATCACACACCTGAGAAGCAATTGTGTGGCACTAATGCAGTTCATTTTATACACATGGAAGTGTGTGTGTGTGCATGTGTGCACGTGTGTATGCTGGGCTACCTTTCTCTCTGCCTTCATAGATTTCAGTTGGGCAAAGAAGATCCTACTTGGGATATTCCATATTAGGGGATGCCCTTTCTCTCTAGACCAGTGTTTCTCAACTAATTTTATCTCACAGCACACTCGAACCTAGAGTTAAACTTTGTGGCACACTTAAATTATGTTGATCCAAAAAAAGAGTAAAAACAAAGAATGTACTTACTGTGCTTTGAACTTCTTCTGAAAATAATTTAATTAATGATCTTTAAAAATTTTCATGGCATACCAGTGCGTCACGGCACACTGCCTGAAAATCACTGCTCTGGGCCATAGTGCCTCTAAGCCAGTGGTTCTCAACTGGGGGACTTTATTTTGCCTCCCAGGAGACATTAGCAATGTGTGGGGACATTTTTGGTTGCCATAATTAGAAAGGATACTACTGGCATCTAGTGGGTAGAGGCCCTGGATGCTGGCAAACTTTCCACATTGCATGGAACAGCCTTCCCTCACCCCCAACAACAGAGACTTATATTGTCCGCAAAGTAAATAGTGCTGAGGTTGAGAAAGGCTGATCTAGGGCTACCCAGGGGAACCCTCCAGCCAAGAAAGTGATAATCAGATCTTTTAACATTGACCTTGTAAAGAGAGTAATTGTGAGCCCAGGGTGAATTCTTATTCCAACCTCATTTTTATTACTTGGGACATGATTCTATTATTTATAGAGATATAAAAACTTTATATTTCTCAACAAAAGGAAATCCAACTAGAGAAATACAGGCATTCCTCATTTTCCTCAGTGAAGACCACTGGATAACCTGTAAGAACCAGAGCAGTGACTACAACTTAAGAACAGTGGCTGTACTCTACTGGGAGAATTCACGCTCCACTCATCTGAAAGGAAAACCATTATGGGATGTTACTGGGGCTCAGGCCAGTCTGTCAACATTCCAGAGAATTCTCCCTGTGTTACCAAAATTGCTGAAGGGGGAAGAATGGAAAGGCAATCCAGGAAAGGGAGGGATCGAGACTATGACGTACCGAAACTTTTGTACCAGGTAATTCTCACAACCCTGTAACTGGATTGTCCGTTATGTGTGCTTTGCACCAAGGAAAACATGAGGATCAAACCTATTAGGTAATTTGGCCCAAATCCCGCTCCTAGTAAATAAAAGAGCTGGAATGGGAACCCAGTCTGAATGTAAATTCCATCACTGCCTTTGCTTTGTCACACCCGGAATACCACATTGGAGACTCAGTATTCTACTTAACTCACTCTGGATGGGAGGAGACGGATGGGGCTCCTGGGCTTGCAGCCTTGAAATCCAAATTTGGTAAGCTTCAAACATGGTTGTGAAACCTGAAGGAACTCATTGATTAATGAGCAAGTCTTCATTAATTCTCAACAGCACCTGAATAAACGCTCAGACACACGCGGGCAAACACGATGACGAAAACACACAGCCAGGGAGGGAGTAGCCACTCTCCCGACTGCCCCCACATCTCTACCAAAGTTCCCACAGAACACAGAAGTTCAATTTGTGCTATATGGAGTAAAATATTTTTTGTGATTTTTACACCCTCAAAGAAGTGATCTCTGATTATTTACGACTTAACTGTACTGCTTTCCAAAAAGACATAGAAGGAGGCTTGAACTAGTAGAGGCTTCGTGACTGAGAGACTGGGTGGCACAGGACACCACACTTAGGATGTCCCCCCTGATAATCCACAACAAATGTGCCTTTCAAAAAGTAAATCATGGCATTTCGCTCCTCTCTCCTCAGTGTCCCTCAACTCTCAGATGACTTTCCGTCATACGTAGGGTAAAATCCAGAGCTCCTCCTGAGACTTCTAAGGACACACCGGGGCTGAGCGCAGCTCTGTTCTCCCACTGCTCCCAAACCTCACCGGCCCCTGTGCTCCCATCTGAGAGCTTCTGCCCCCCTATTTCCTCTGCCTAAAACATTCTTTCCCAAGAAGTCGAAATGGCTCACGATCTTCATCCTCTCCAAATTTCACCTTCTCAGAGATGCCTTCTCCAAACACCCATCTAAAAGCGCACCCCATCATTCTCTCCCTCTACCACGTTGTTTTTAACGTTTTCCCTCTTGGCAGTGCCTGGCTTTCCATCATGTCTTCATGTGTTTGTTTCCTTATTACCCACGGTGCTGGACAGGTGTCAGTCCACACGGGCAGGGGACATTTTATTCGCTAACTAGATCTCCAGCACTCAAAGACTTCCTGGCATATCGCAGGTGCTTGACAATTACGAACTGAATGAATGGTAACTGGAGAATAGGAAGAAGAAGAAGAAAGGGGGATGAAGTAAGGACAAGGGGAAAGGGCGAGAAAGAAGAGAAGGAAGTGAGGAAGAGAAAGAAAGAGGAAGGGAAACAGGAGGGGGAGCAGGGCCGGTCGCAGCACTGAGCAGCCAGGCTCTCAGACACCGCCTCAGAGTCTTAGTCTCACCAGGACATCGTTGTTCGGCAGGCCTTTCCCTCTCACAGCTGTAGGTCAGAAATGGAGATGGAGGTGGTGTCTGAGACAGGATGACGCATTTGGGGAGACCCCCACAACCCCCTGGTGCAGAGGTGGGAAATTTACCTCTTTCTGCATGGGGAAGATAACAGAACGCTTTGGTTTTCTCTCTCCCAGCTTCTGTGGTTACCGATGGCTATAAGATATTCTAATATCATTGCAAATGCCTGGCTAGGTTTTAGCTGTTTGCACGCTTGAATTTTCTGTTTTAATAACCGGAACACAGAAATCTTAGTTAAGTTCAGTCACATGCCTTGAATAAAACGAATCATTTCATCATGAAGAAAATTCCCCAGCTAAAATAAACAAGTAGGTTTATGTATAAAAATTATAAATATATGGAATAATATTGTGTCTCAGCGAGGTTAGAGAGCATCAGCTCAAATGAATGAAAGTAAAGTACAAAAATAAATGAGGCTTAATTGCATTAGAACACCTGCGTAATTGATCATCACAACGGCATTGCAGTCTAAATTCATGATGGCTGAGGCTATCGCACTGCATTGTGGGAAACCACCAGCAAAGCCTGTTGAAGTCAGATCCAGCCCCTCCAGTATTTGTGTGCACTTTCTTGTTTGTTTGGCTCTTGGTCAGTTGGTTGCTCTGCCTGTTGTGTCTCTGCTTCCTTCTTTCTGAGACCATCTGTGATGAACCTGCCCTTAATGGAGCTTCAAGGCAGGGTGGGGGTAGTTGGGTGCCTCTCCTTGGTGGTAGGAGGAGGTGAGAGAACATGGCGACACTTCCCGGGGCCCCTAAAAATAAACAATCCTACCCCAGGGCAGACTGTGAATTTGAGAGGTGAGAGACTGTTCCAAATCCTCCGCATCTCTACGTTAGAATCATGCTGCTTAGGCTTCCCTTGGCTTTAGAAACTGTAAGCCAGAGATCAAAACCCCTCGGTAAGCCTCTGAATAATGCAGTGAATACCATCTTGAAGCTAAGGCCGGAGCATTACAAGGAGAGGCAGCAATATTAAAGAGTTGAGGCTTTTTTTTTTTTTTTTCAGGGAAAGGTTCATTTCCTTTAAGAATTTTTACTATTTGCATGGAGCTCTTTAATAGTATCTCATTGATAGATTTCAATTAGAAAGGAATAAAAGAGTAAGTTCTGCTGCTGCTTACAGGCCAGAGATCAGTCACAGAAGCTGGAAATCTTCTCATCATTGGAGGGGGAATCCAACCTTTGGCCCACGTGAGGCATTTTATTCATCTATTCAAATGATTAAAAAGAAACCCAAAATGTAATGAATTACTGCCCAGGTCAGTGCACACAAACTGGGTATTAAATAAAGTATGAGCTATGCTTATCAATAGAGACTCTGTCCAGAGGAAGGGGAGAGCTGGGGGGACAGCACAAGAAGAACGAACACTTCTGGCTGAAGATCTCTGAACACCAACCCTTCTATTACAAGTGTACATCAATATTTTAATTTCCTTGTTTCTCTTCTCTTTCCCACAACCCTACATTCTGTTCAGCTGGTGGTGCTAAAAGCTGGTGGGCCCACACTAAGGCTGGCCCATCACTCTGTTCAGTTCAGTAAGCATGAATTGAGTGCCTATTGTGTGCCAAGCTGAGAATACAAAGGTGAGGAACAGACAACTCCCACCCATAATCGGAAATCCATCCTTGGGGCCAGACCATCCAGGTTTCATCTGATCACTTACGACCGCTCTGTGACATCAGGTAACTTTTCTTATTTGTAAAATACAGATGACAGTAACACCATCTATCACAGAGGGAGGCAAATGTCATATGTTAATACATCCATGTAAACTATTTAGAATCGTGGTTGACATAGACATTCAGTGCCACACAATGTTAGCTTTACCACTATTTTTCTAGGTGATCTCAGACTAGGAACAGCAGCAAGAACAATAAGTCCAGCCTCTGTGATAAATGCTGTGGTCCTGATTAGCACCAGAGCTGGGAGAGGACGATCTAAACGGGAGGGAGAGAAGCTGGGCTAGAAGAAGGAAAAGTTTTCAATAAGGGATGAAATCTAATTAAATTTTTTTAAAAAGAAAGAAAAATCTAACCAGTAGTAGCCAGTCCTAGCTAGGTAAATGCCCACTTTTGCTTTTAGAATGGGGCTTTTCCCGAAACTTAAGTTAATGATATTTGTACAAAACAAAGAGATTCTTTCTGCACCAACATCACCCAAGTGTGTAACATAGCTTCGGGTCCCTGCCCCCCTGGTGGGTACTACCCACCATCAGGAGTTAAGAATATGATGATAGATCCAAGACCACTGGGGGTCAAGTTTAACCCCAGTTTTGAAACTCTTGGCTCTGAAATTTTAGACAAATTACTTCACTTTGAGATGACTCAATTTCCTTATGAACAGAATGAGAACTATAATCTCTGAGTGGTTATGAGAACTGAATTAATTAATTCATGTAATAGATAGAACAGTGTCTGGAATATTGCAAGCACCGTAAAGTGATGGTAATCATTGTTATTTTTAAAAAATAACAATTTCCCTATGATCAGAAGTGGCAGTCTTGATCTCTAGACAGAGATCATCTCTTTTCTTTCCCAACAGATTTTGTTATTGTAACTGACATAAAACAAACTGCAAATATTTGAACTATAGAATTTGATAACTTTTGACACATGTATACCCATAAACCCATCAGCACAATTAAGAGACAGGTTTCCTTAGTAATGCCTATCACTGACTTCTCTCTCCTATCCCCATGCCACCCCTAATCCTCATTGTCACGACAGACCCATTTGTATTGTGTAGAATTGTGTAAATGGAGCCACGCAGCATGGACTGTTTTAATCCGGCTTCTCTCATTCAGCATAACTATGTTGAGAATCACCCATGTTGTCGCATGTATCAATGTTCTATTCTTTGGCATTGGTGAGTATTTCATTATATGGATAAAACATAGATTGTTTATCCGTTTACCTACTGTTAGAAATTTGAATTGTTTCCAGTTTGGGGCGATTATGAATAAATCTCCTATGAACATTCATGAGTGAGTCTTTGTATAAACACATGCTCTCGTTTTTCTGGGGTAAATGGCTACATATAGTACGTATACATTTAACTCTTAAGAAATTCCCAAATTATTTTCCCAATGGTTGTACCTTTCACTCCATCGGCGTCTATTTCTCTAGGTTCTCCACATCCTCATTAACCCTCGGCTTGGTCAATCTTTTTAATTTTACCCACTGCAGCAGGTGTGCAGTGACATCTCAATATGGCTTTAATTTGTCCCTCCTGGCTGAGGACACCAAGCATCTTTTCATGCAGTAAATCCTCTTGTATCTTCTTTGGTAAAGTCTCTTTTTAAATCTTTTATCAATTATTTAGTTGAGATCTTTAATTTCTCTTTAGTGAGTTTTGAGGATTCTGGATATAGTCTGGACACAAGTTCTTTGTCAGTTATACAATTTGCAAAGAGTTTACCCCAGTGTGATGCTTTTTATTCCCCTAACACTGTATTTTTTTTTATTAAGTCAAATACACATAGATCATGAATACATTCGTGCATATGTGGGGTACAATGTGCTGATTTTTTTTATATATACATCTGACGTGGTTAGATCAAACCAATCAACATAGCTTTCACCTCATTTACTTGATTATTGTACCAAAACATTTATGTTCTACACTTGACAGATTTGACTTGCACCCTTGTCATATGCTTCATAGGTGTGGTCCCGCCTTTTACCTTCTCTCTCCTAACACTGTATTTTAATGAGGAAATGTTTTTAATTTTGATAAGGCTCAATTTATCAATTCATTTTTTAATAAATCATGCTTTTGGTCTAATGTCTAAGAAATCTTTGCCCAACCTAGGTCTCAAGGAGTTTCTTAATTTTTTTTACCTATAACTTTTAAACTTTTATATTTAGGTCAATGATTCTAATTTTTATATGGCTATAGATATTGACCAAGCTCATTTATTTACATATAGACAGCCAATTTTTTCAGAACCATTTGGTGAATATCCCTTTTCCCTTGAATTAAATTTACACGTCAATGTCAAAAATCAGTTGTCTATATACATGTGGGTCTATCTCTGGATTTTTTTAATTCCATTTATATGTATTTCCCTGCCAGTACCACATTGTCTCAGTTATGATAGGTCTATAATAAGCCTTAAAATCGAATAATATTAGTCTGCCAGCTTTGTTTTAAATGGTTTTGGCTATTCTAGGTCCCTGGCATTTTCATATGAATTTTTTTTAATGTTATTTATTTATTTTTTTTTTAAGCAGGAACTCAACTTTATTGCGTCAAGCAGTCACTTATAGAGAGCGTGGGGAAGGGGCGGGGAAAGAAGGCGGGGGATGAGGTGCGTGACAGGGTTGGGTCAATGGCATGGTATCACGCTGGCTGTATCTCTTGGAAAGTCTAATTGTATTCCCAAAAGGCAGAACTACTAAAATTAAAAT
>CAUYPK010138318.1:0-16851 GCA_963574355.1 Loris lydekkerianus
CAAACTCTTGGGCTTAAGCGATTCTCTTGCCCTCAGCCTCCTGAGTAGCTGGGACTACAGGCTCCTGCTACAATGCCCAGCTATTTTTTTGTTGTAGTTGTCACTGTTGGTTAGCTGGCCTGGCTAGGCTCAAACCCGCCAGCCTCGATATATGTGTCTAGCACCCTACTCACTGAGCTACGGGCGCTAAGCCTCAACTTTGCTTTTTTATCTTGTAAAATAGATCAGCTAACCTCAGCCTTATTAATAACAATGATAATATAGAATTTCTCACTCAGAAGTAGGGCATCTGTCTCTCAGTTGTATGGACCTAATGTCTTGCTGTTCCATATACCTTTCTTCTGCCTTCTCATTATCAAATAGGAAAAAAATCTATATTAGTAATTCCTTTGTTTTTATACAAAGTTTGCTTTTTTACCTTGGCCAGCATCTTCATTTGAACACATCTGGATTAGGAGGTCGAACCTCACACTAAATTTGACTTTGTCCTTAGCGTTGACTCGTCACGATTCCCCCATGAGCTAGTTTTCTGGCTTTCTAAGGAGAAGTAGTGGCTTTGGTTTTAGAAAACCTATTGTCAGGAGCTACTGAGAGCACAAGATCCTGCCTTGTATCATCAGATGCCTGCTCTGGCTGTGGTTCATCAGTAAAGTCCCCTTCCTTCAGACTCTTCCTTCTCTTCCACTTGAGCACTTGTTGCAAGCCTTTCCCTTCCCCTAAGGAATTCTTTTCCAGATATTATTTAAAAAAAAAAAAAACAAAACAAACACTCTGTGTGCCGTGAAAGCAGAACTGTTGTGATTAAATTGGGATGGGAGCGTTGTCAGAGTTCTTTCTGACTGCCTGGCTTTTTTTAACTTACCCAACCTCTTCTCCTGGAGTAAAGATCCCAAATAAACACTTTCTATCTTCCATCACCTAAATATTACTAGTACTCATTCTGAAATTATACAATTTTAAGAGGAGAATTCTTTCCATGGTTTATCTTCAAACTTGTAAGAATGAACTTTCTGCACAATAGATCATAGGACTATATCCTTTTTGATAATTGCTATAATTTTATAATCAGCAATGGAAATCAAGCTGCAATTGGCATTTAATATGTCTACTTCCTAAAAATCTGTATATTATGATTGCCATATATCTGATATATATTTAATTTTATTCACACCTTTTATTTAAGTATCAGAATTCCCCTTTTCCCTGGTAAAATCTTACTCAGACCTCAACACAGCAGGATATGGAGGAAGCTGCACTGATTGTTTTGACAAGGTTAGGTTGGTACTGACATAGTGTTGGCCCCTGACACTTGGCCACCCCTTCTTTGGCAGTCTCTGAGGTTGGCAACTGAATTGGGTAATATCTCTTTTATTTAATCATAAATCATACCACGAAGCTGGAAGGCATCCTTAAAATCCTCTAATTCTTCTAGTCCATTTCTCTTTAGAGAGACAAAATCACCCTTTGTCACTTAGGCTGTGACCTAATAAATCATGGCTCACTATAGCTTTGAACTTCAGGGCTCAAGTGATCCTCATGCTTCAGCCTCCTAAGTAGCTAGGACTGTGAGCACACACTAGCATACCCCAGCTATTGTTTTTATTTTTTTGTAGAGGTGGGGACACTCACTTTGTTGCCAAGGCTGCTCCCAAACTCCCAGCTTAAAGCAATCCTCCCCCCTCTGCCTCCCAAAGTACTGTTATGTGTATGAGCTACTGTGGCTTGACCCAGTTCATCTCTTATAAATGAAGAAACTGTTCCTACTTTTTTGAGTAGCTGGATATAATTTTCAACTTTGGGCTTTAACCTACTTTTCATAATGCAGAGTCTTGTTCTTAATTAATGTATTTTTAATTAAGACCACAAAAGCAGTAACCATATCTATCGTAACTAGGAAAATCTCCCAAAATATTAATGTAGTACCAAATACCAGTTAAGTGTACTGCATACATTTATGAAATTCACAGATTATTTTCTTATATTAATAGTTTATTTTTTAACCCAAGGGAGCCTCCAGTTTTATGTGTATTTAGAAGATTTAAAGCACTCAGTTTTTTTTTTTAATTTTTTGAAGACTATAGTCTTCTAAATTGAAGCATACCTTTTGCCTTTTGAAATCAAGTAAAACATTTATTTCCAGAGTATCCTAGCATGGGCCAAAAGATGCTAATATCAACTGTACATAAAACCATGAAAAGGCTAAAATCATATATTCCTTTAGTTATGTAATTACAGGCCTCAGATTTCTTTTGTTTGGTACCTGAATACTTTTTTCCCAAAATATTACAGCAATACAAATGTTTTTGGTTACATGCATTGTTTTTTTCATGCCAGAGTCAGGGTCGTGAGTGTGCCCGTCACCCAGATAGTTTTCTAGTGTTCATTGGACCCATTAGGTAGATTTTTACCCATCCTCCCTCCCTCTCCACTTGATTTCCAGTGAGTTTTACTTCCTTCTGTAAGGGAAGAATACATGTGTGCTTATCAGTTAGTTCCTATTTAATAGTGAGTATATGTAGTGTTTGATTTTCCATTTTTTAGACACTTAGGACATATCATCCCCACTTCCATCCAAATTGTTCAAAAGGCCTCAGTTCATCCTTCTTTGTGGTTGAGTAGTATTCCATAGCATACAAGTATGTATATCACATTTCATTAATCCAAATCCACTCATGAATTGATGGGCACTTGGGTGATTCTACATCTTTGCAATTGTGAATTGTGCTGCAGTGAACATTCAAGTGCAAGTGTCATTTTGGTAAAATGACTTCTTTGTACATATTTTTGTGTCTTATTGAGAACGTCCTTGCTGAGACCAGAAATACTATAATGATCCCTTTTTCTCTCTTGAAAATAGATGCGGTTTTGTATCCCCCCCAAAGAAAATGTTTTCTATACACATGTGTGTTAGAACTTTAAAGCTGAGTTTATCATACTTTTTCATTCTGCCACCATAGATAAAATAAATCTATTACTTACATGATATACACTAATCCTCCTATTTGCGTTGGGCCTGTGTGCATGCCAGCTTTTCTGAAGGGACAGTTATCCATATTTCTTCGTAATGTGTATTACACGTGTATTTTTGTATATCTTAGATGGCAGAATTTTCTTCCAATAGAAATAAAACTTAGTGGCACTTATTAGTGCTATTATGAGTGTGGCCATGAAATAAATGCCCTTCAGGAGAGCAGTGGATTCTAATAAAAATCATCTTTCTCTTATGTTTTAAAGAAAGCCTAATTTAAAAAAAAAAAAAAAAATTCAGTTAGCAAAACATAAAGAACACATCAACAAATCTTGACTTATTTTCTTAATTCTGTTTCTAAAGACTTTTTGTTTTCCTATTGGAATCTCCCAGTTCTTAACCAATATTGGTTCAATATGTTTTTTTCCAAAATTATGTAGTTTTATGCCTTTCCAAATTAGTAGCCACTGCTTCCTACTTTTCTGCATACCCGTAGCATTCTCCCAATCTTGTGTCTTCTCCAAGCATCCCACGTTCCTTTTGTGCTCTCTTTGTGCTCCCATCTCCCTGCCGCCACTAGAAAGCAGATTCTCTAGTATCAAATCAAAAGGTGAGTGGACTTTGTGGAGAAGGTGGGAACAGTTTTTTTGTTTGTTTTTTGTTTTTTTTCCTATTTCTACTTTCTACCAATTCCAACAAGTAGTATTTAGGAATTATGATTTCTTCCTATACTGAATTTCATGTAACGTTTTCTCCTCTTTTGGACCGCATAATATTTCATCTTTCTCTCCTATATGTGATCTTTTGCCTGTTAATCTGAAGTTATTTTAATGGTGGCATTTTGTACATTTGCCATCTCATTTAGATAGACTCTTTTCTTGGTTACCTGGGTGTGATCAGGTCTTGCCTCTACCCACTGATACATTCTTGTTAGTAATAAAGATTCATTGTTATCAAAAGTTACAGGTTGGCAACTCTGCAGAGGGAAAGCTGTATTTCTGCTGTAAAGCATCCTGTGTTTAGTGTGTCAGCCTTCTGAGAGTCTGATACTATCCGTCTGAGCTGTTGGACTATCTGGGAATAATCTTGAAGTGCAGAAAATAAGACTTCCCACCCAATTATTTTCTTATAGTCAGGTGGAGGTTATCATACATTTGTATTGGGGACCCCTCAGCATTTGCATTTGGCCATGTCCTGCAGGACCTGATGACAGCTTACCTTGCAGGGAAGGACAGTCGCTCCCAGATAGCCCTCACGAGTGGCCCTGGAGCAGGAAGTGGTGGAGCAGATCTTCCTTGTTTGGGAGGAGCCTGAGGTGGACCTCGCGTCCTGAGTCTGGAAGGTAAATTTGTTGTTACCTGTAAATTATGGTTCTGCTAGTTCATGCTATGCCAATCCAGACTTTCAGAGGTATCCCTCCTGCCAGCAAGAGAAGACAGATGACTTGGATGAAGATGGCTGTCAAGCCCTGGGTCATTTAGTCTTCTACACTTAAGAATGTTGATTTTAAACAAAAGGGCAGATATATCTATGGAATTACCTTATTATTTCAATACATTGAGCACATACTACACTTTGACAGTGGTGCTCTATCTTGTTGATATCTTCGTTTCTTCATTTTTTTTTTTTTTCTTAGAGTGAACCATATGGATTGGTTTAAGAGGGCCTAGCAGAACCACAACCTTACAGGCAAGAACAAATGTCACTTTCTGCTACTTTCTCCTATACCAATCCAGACTACAGGAACCAAAACATAATATCCCCCACCAAAGTAAACATTGTTTTTTAGTATTGACACTTTGTTTTCTTTAATAAAATATAATTGAAAGTTATTTTCTCCAAACAAATATTAAGGTCTAAAAAAAAATGTCAGTACAACAGGTTGTCACATCTACCTCTAAAAGGAGTCCTATACGCCAAACTCATTGAGCACTGTGCCAACCTAACCCCCAGCTTTCAAGATTGCCATGCCTCTTTCTTCTCAAAGAAAAATAAACCCAATTCATAGGTTTGGCAACCAACCAAAGAGGGATGGATATCATGCCTTAATTTGATGCATTTTAATGCATGCATTTAATTGTATCTGTCTGCTCTAATTGATTTATCTTCACAGAAATGAATATATGATCTGTGTGTTAATATATATTAGCTTAATCTATGTTACCTGTCTTCCTTCCAGCTTCTCCTTTTCTGATCGTATCTGCTGGCAATAGGGATGGCCCCCAGTCTAGAATGATATAGGGGGAGATAGCAGAACCTGAAGAGTCCCGTCTTTCACTTTAAACAAAAAGAAGGAAGTAGTCATAATGAATATATATATTTTTTCTTTTTTTGTACAACTCGGGGATATAGTTATGTGTACCCTTCCAGAATCACAAATAATTGAGATAGACTACATTTCCAAGTTAATGAGATATATTCATTTCTTACTACTTAAAGAAATAGCCATTAATTTATTCTGTCTTTAGTTTCTAGACATATTTTAGTTCAGTATATGAAATTATCTTTCTTTCCTTCAGAAATTCCACAAATTATTGAGAAGACAGGATATTGTTTTAGGCTAATCCACCAAAATGTGAGGCCTCTCACATGGAAGATATTTGCCTGATGTGCAAATTGGTTAGTTAATGTGATTTGTAGATGTCTTTGCTCATCTTTGAGCTTTAAAGCTGTTTTGTTCCTGATTTGTTCATATTATCAGGTCTTTTATAGCCTCATATAATCCTTTTCTTTATGATCAAGGTTCTGAATTACTAGTATATGTAATGAGGAGCTGATCCTCCAGGGCAACAGAGACTGTTCAGTATTATCAGCATTTATATTCCTGAATTCACTTACTTGATTTAATTTACCATTGCATAAATACCAAATAACTATGAATTGCCTTGCGTTTTAAGGACTGATATGTAATGGAAATTGTAATTTGGGAACATCTTCTAGATTTTGGAAAATCCCTTCATGATACTCAGTTGGTTTTGAGTCCCTATCTTAATGTAGAGGCTAGTGATTTCCAGTTCTAAGATTGAAAATTTTCTCTTTGTAATAATTTCCAGATGAGAAATTTTACAATAATTTATTTAACAAGTTTACCATGGTACTCGTCTCCAAAACTTCTTCAACTCTACCTTCTTAACTTTATCCAGTGCCTTTCCTTCATGTCCAGATATCTTAATAGACTGTATTTATACTCTATGAATGTAACTTAAATTGAAAATACAGATAAATTTTATTTCTCTTATTCCTGTTGTCAGAAACCACATTACTGATTGGAATTATTTTTCTTTCTGTTCTTTGGCCAGATCTTTTAAAATTAGAGATTAGGGTGAAGTGGATTTATTTACTACATAGTGAAAGGAATCAAGTTTCTTAAATTACTTTTATCCTGTGAAATCTATCAAGTTTGTAATTCAGCTTTTAGAAAAATTGCTTTTTAAATCTTGTGTTAGGGCAGTATGGAATTTTGAAGTCTGTGTGGATTTGTCCTAAAAATGTGAATTCTCTCTTCATCTTGAGTTTGACCCTGACATTGGCTTTTTCCAAATAGAGCTCTGTGTAAGGGTCAATCAATTACATTTTTAGAGAAAAATGAATGGGTTAAAATGACAGTTTAATCCTATTATTGATGGTAATGCTTAATTTTGATTGATTTGTTTTAAGCTTTACCTTCAGACAATAATTTAATAATTTTTATATGACAGGCACCTATGGGGACCTGCTGGGGTGATATCTCAGAAAATGTGAGAGTGGAAGTTCCCAATACAGACTGCAGCCTACCTACCAAAGTCTTCTGGATTGCTGGAATTGTAAAGTTAGCAGGTGAAAAGCATGGATAAAAATTTACTAGAAATGCCAATGACACTTGTACTCTTTCATAACAAAAGTATGTTTATAAATACTCTTTATAAAGTATGCCAAATAAATAATATAAAGAGCAGGGGTTAGCAAATTGTTTTCTATGAAAAGCCAGACAAGATTTTCAGTTTTGTGAGGCCATATTATCTCTATCCCATCTACTCATGTCTGCTGGTATAACGTGAAAGTGCCCATAGTGATACATTAAATCAATGGACATGACTGTGTTCCAATAGAACTTCATGGGAAATTTGAATTTCATATGGTTGTTATGTATCATGAAATAGTCTTCCTTTGGTTTTTCTTTTTAATCATCTGAAAATGTGAAATCATTCTTAGATCACATATTGCAAAATCAATCAATCTATCAATCAGGTAGTAGACCAGACCTAGGGACCCTAATATAATTTGGGTCTATTTACAATTTGCAATAATTTATTTAACAAGTTTTACCATGGTACTCGTCTCCAAAACTTCTTTGGAGTAAAAAAAATACTTTGTAAAAAAATACTTTGAAAAGTAACAAAAAGTGAAATAACTAACAAAAAGGTGTTAAGATCTATAATACCAAAAACAAACAAGTGTTGATAATTTCATATACCTTGGATTCTTCTTTTCCCTTCATTTTCATTACTTCTATCCTACCCCAGCTCTTTTTCATTCAGGAAATAAATATGAGTTATCCTTAGCCTACTGTGTCAAAGGGATATCTACATTCATCCTATTTCTTCTATTGTTATCTTCGGCCAATCTTCCCAAAACATTGCATACTTCTCTTCTTACTGTGTACTGCTGATAGATTTAATTTACCTAAAAGTAATCTTTAAATGGCTTCTTGGTACTTAAAAGATCAAGATGGTCAGCACTTACAGCTATTGATGAGTTTTACTGTATACAATTTGACAACTTTTTTGTTGTTTCCCAATGTAACTGACCTATCTGTTTTACTGAGGCTAGTCTCCTCTCTCTCATACAACATGTTCCTTGTCACCACTGTGCCTTTAATCACTAAACTCAACTCTGTATTTAACCTGTGTAACCCAGTCTAATCTCTCATCTTTTCACTGAAACATTTCCTGAGTTAATAGACTTATCCTCCAAATGCTTGTATTATTCTCTACGCTAGAAAACAGCACGCTGTTTCTGTTCTAGGTGTTTAAGTCATTTTACATTTAAATAGTTCTGAAGATGGATGTATTTAATATTGAAGGATTATTTCTGTCTTCTATCTCTGATTTTACATTTGTTTTATCTAATTGCATCATTTAACTTTTTTTAAGTTACTTTAATGCCTTTGTACAAGTAAGCCTTGATGTTAATCAGAATTCAGCGAGAATTAGCAAACTCTTAAAATTTTCTGTAAATTATTAATTGTAAAACTAAAGGTTTCATGCTACAAATTTTCATCATAGATGTTAAAACGTGAAAATGCTGACTGTACTTTGCTCCTAGCTTGAAGTATGAGGTTATTGGCCCTTTTTAATTCCATTAAAGGCTTTAAATTAAACCTTAATCTGTTATCAGCATACATTTTACTAAATTAATAAACAGGATATATGATATACTTTCTAAAAAATGTCTTCCTATTTGCATACGATATACAGTTTTAAATGATTGCACATACTTTTATTTGTTTTTATTGAATTTTTCTTTTTTCCTTTTTTTTTTTTTTGAGAGACAAAGTCTCACTTTGTCACCCTCAGTAGAGTGCAATGACATCACAGCTCACAGCAACCTCCAGATGTTGGGTTTAAGTGATTCCCTTGCTACAGCCTCCCAAGTAGCTGGGACTACAGGCGCCTGCCACAACGCACGGCTATTTTTTTGTTGTAATTTTGCCGGGGCTGGGTTTTAACCCGCCACCCTAGGTATATGGGGCCGGTATCCTACTCACTGAGCCACAGGCACCGCCCTGTTTTTATTGAACTTTTTACCTAGCATGTTCAAACCTTATTTTCAAATCAATAGGACAGAAAAATTTAGATTCTTGATTGAGCCATATTCAGATTATCCGAGAGTAGTTAACCACCTAATCAGCTGGATAAAGCAGTTTCTTTTAAACATACTTGAGGCTCAGTGCCCGTAGTTCATTGGTTAGGGAGCTGGCCACATAACACCAGGGCTGGCAGGTTCAAACCTAGCCCAGGTTTGCTAAACAATAATGACAACTGCAATAAAAAAAATAGCTGGGCGTTGTGGCGGGTGCCTATAGTCCCAGCTACTCAGGAGGCTGAGGCAAGAGAATCACTTAAGCCCAAGACTTTGAGGGCACTCTACCAAGGGTGACATAGTGAGATTCTGTCTCAATACAAGATTTTTTATATATAGGTATATATGTATGTATGTATACGTGTGTGTATATATATATATATAAATTTTTGAGACATATATATATATATTTGAACTGGATTTCTGTAACTTATCAGGGTTTTATTACCTGATCACACTTTTCTTTACTTTCAAAACAATGTATTATAGTAGAAAGTCCCACCCTTGTTTTCATTGAGAAAGAAAAACTTTCAAGCAGCACTTGTTGCTCACTGAGTAAGTAGGGCATCGGCCTCATATACCGAGGGTGGCGGGTTCGAACCCAGCCCCGGCCAAACTGCAACAAAAAAATAGCTGCATGTTGTAGTTGGCGCCTGTAGTCCCAGCTACTCGGGAGGCTGAAGCAGGGGAATCGCCTAAGCCTAGGAGCTGGAGGTTGCTGTGAGCTGTAATGCCACAGCACTCTACCAAGGGTGACAAAGTAAGACTGCCTCTAAAAAAAAAAAACTTTCTAGAGATATTACAGGTAAAATTAAAATATATTCGAAAGAGGAAACTGTGCTGTGAAAACAGATAAATTAATTACATTGAACAAATGGTTCTCAAAGTTTAGTCTCTAGACCAGCAGCAGTAGCATCACCTGGAGATTTACTTAAGCATTTAAATTTTCAGACCCACTCAAAAAATCTATTAAATCAGAATTTCTAGAGTGGCAAACCAGCCATCAGTCTTAACAAACCCCATGAGTGATTCTATTACAGATACACACTAAAGTTTGACAATTGCTATCAAATGTTATGTTGTTTGATTTACTTCTGTTTTCTTAAAATGTAGTGAAAGATTGGTTGGTTTCAGGTTACAATGCCCTTTTAAGATATGAAGGATTTGAAAATGACTCTGGTTTGGACTTCTGGTGCAATATATGTGGTTCTGATATCCATCCAGTTGGTTGGTGTGCAGCCAGTGGAAAACCTCTTGTTCCTCCTAGAAGTAAGTAGCTTATTTACCCATAGTGTAATGTTATATATGTTTGCTTTAATCCTATTTTATGCTTGGTAGCAATAAAGTAATATAGAAATTAAAATAGTGGCTCCGCACCGGTAGCACAGTGGTTATGGGTGCCAGCCACATACACCACCAAGGGTGGCAGGTTCAAACCTGGCCCAGGTCAGCTAAGCAACAATTATAACTGCAATAACAACAGCAAAATACCCAGGAGTTGTGGCGGGCGCCTGTGGTTTCAGCTACCTGGGAAGCTAAGGCAAGAGAGTAGCTTGTGCCCAAGAGTTTGAGGTTGCTGTGAGCTGTTGGGCCACGGCACTCTACCGAGGGTGACATAATAGAACTCTGTCTCAAAAAGAAAAGAAAAATTAAAATAGTATTCTTTGCTGTTAGGCAGCTTTTTTTGCCAGTGATACATATACTTGTTTTCTCTGTATGGTCATTTTTTAGAACCTTAATTAATAATCTGACTTGGCAGGGAAATTTGTTACTATTTTTTAACAAATAATTTATGAAGCACTTTCGTTAAATGTGTGACTGGTTATTTCTTTTGTTTTAGCTATTCAACATAAGTATACAAACTGGAAAGCTTTTCTAGTGAAACGACTTACTGGTGCCAAAACACTTCCTCCTGATTTCTCACAAAAGGTAAAAGCAGGTTCTTATGAAGACTGAAGAGCTCTAACAAAAAGAGTAACTTAGAAGATTTTTAAGGAAAAATTATTTTAATTTGATGAGCTAGATGAATCTATGTTAAATTTCAAGGACATTCAGTATTCAAGTACGATATTAAAATTATTTGCAGATCTTTGTCATGAATTTCGAACAGGTTCTGTCTGCTTTTGCTTTAAGGTTTCAGAGAGTATGCAGTACCCTTTCAAACCCTGCATGAGAGTAGAAGTGGTTGACAAGAGGCACTTGTGTCGAACACGAGTGGCAGTCGTGGAAAGTGTAATTGGAGGAAGATTAAGACTAGTGTATGAAGAGAGTGAAGATAGAACAGATGACTTCTGGTGCCATATGCATAGCCCATTAATCCATCATATTGGTTGGTCTCGAAGCATAGGCCATCGATTCAAAAGATCTGGTAAGCACTTATGGCGAGCACTCCTTTGGAAAGTGTCATTGACACTGTGCATTACGCTACTTGGTTGTACCACTACAGAATTGCAGAGATCAAATATAGCATTCTGATAGTTTGGGCTGCCTATTCTGCCTTAATTAATAAAAGTTCACACCATATTAGTGTCTTTATTTCTTCCATTTCTCTCAGTTAAAAAATAATGCACTTTTGGGCACAACTAATTATTTTCTACTCTTTTTTTATTCAGCCCATTTGAAAGATCTAAAGATAACCTTTCCCTTTCCATTCAATTTCAATCAAGATAGCAAAATTAAATTTGGTTAGAATTGATAGTAAACACCTGAAAACATGCTTCTAAAGTTGTAAATCTCTTAACTAGGGAATTATGAGCATTCTAATTGGCTGCAGGTATTTGATAGCATATGCACATGTACTCCAAAAAGAGAAAAGACTAGTAAAGGATATTATTCACCATAAATGTAGAAGGCATGTCTTTTTGCCGTGTTTTATAGTATTACATACCTTATGAGTTTGAAGCCTTCAAAGAAACGTGGTTTTTGGTCTTCTCACAAATGCTGACAGATTAGTATGTAACTTTTCCTTGTAGATATTACAAAGAAACAGGATGGACATTTTGATACACCACCACATTTATTTGCTAAGGTAAGAAGTTTTTATAAGAACCCTCATTTGTAAATTAGATTTGAAAGAGGGTTGTGGGTTTTTTCCTAAAATTATGAACATCACAATTACATATATGTTCACTTAAAAGAATTAAGACCGTGTAATCCGTAGGTGTCACAACTCTTTATTATAATTATTCTTAAATTCTATTTGTCTGATTTCTCTCTAAACCTTAAGGGAAGTTTGAGTTATAATATTAGGTAGGTAGGAGAAGGCACCTGGTAAATCTTTTCACATTGGTAGTGTTTTAATTATTAAAATGACAACATTTATACAGTAGATGTGCTTTCATATAATTCTTTAGGTAAAAGAAGTAGACCAGAGTGGGGAATGGTTCAAGGAAGGAATGAAATTGGAAGCTATAGACCCATTAAATCTTTCTACAATATGTGTCGCGACCATTAGAAAGGTGAGAAAATAGATTTTAAAATATATAAATGCTGTTACAAGGAACTGGATATAAGCTAATAGGAAAAGGGGGCCCCTAGCATATTCATGTTGATACAAAGTATATGTGTCTCTGGATTTTCCCTGTGTAGAAAGTTAATAGGAATTTCAAATAAGTTTGAGTTCTCTTATGAGATCTTTTTTAATAGAGCTTGTTATCAAGATTATTATTTTGGAAGAGAAGGGCCTTTCCTGTAATGATATTACAGCCTTGGATTTTCCTACACCTGGAAGAAGTTAACCTCCTTTTCCCAGTGAGCTACTTTTCCATTACATTAAAATATGCCTCCCTGAGAGTGAAAAAAAAAAAGATTATTATTTTGGGCTTGGCACCTGTAGCTCAGCAGTTAGGGCAGCAGGAACATACACCGGAGCTGGTGGGTTCGAATCCAGCCTGGACCTGCCAAACAATGGACAACTGCAACAAAAAAAAATAGCCAGTGGGTAGAGGGAGGGCAATTGATGGGACCACACCTACAGTGCATCTTAGAAGGGTACAGGTGAAACTTACTAAATTCAGAATATACATGTCTGAACACAATAACTAAGAAAATGCCATGAAGGCTATGTTAACCAGTTCGATGAAAATATTTCAAATTGCATATAAAACCAGCACATTGTACCCCCATGATTGCATTAATGTGCACAGCTATGATTTGATTTAAAAAATAGGGCAGCGCTTATGGCTCAAAGGGGTGGGGTGCTGACCCCATATGCAGGAGGTGGCGGGTTCAAGCACGGCCAGAATCTGCAAAACAAACAAACAAAAAAATAGCCAGGAGGTGTGGCAGGTGCTACTTGGGAGGCTGAGGCAAGAGAATCACTTAAGGATACCTAAGAATTTGAGGTTGCTGTGAGCTATGACAGTACAGCACTCTATCCAGGGTGACAGCTTTAGAATCTGTCTCAAAACAAACAAAAAAAGATTATTATTTTGAATCTGCTGCCTATACTCGTGAGAGTGTATCCTAAGTTAGAGGAAAAGTATTTAAGGCCAGGCAAGGTGGCTCATGCCTATAATCCTACACTTTGGGAGGCTGAGACAGGAGGCTCTCTCCAGCCCAGGCAGCACAGCAAGACCCTATCTCTAGAGAAAAGAGAAAAGGAAGAAAGAAGTAACAGTATTTATTTAAGTTACTTTCTGGTCAAGGCCAATCCAACACAGAATTGTAGCAAAACCAAGTTTATCTTTAGTTTCTTTGTTTCCTTTTTCTTCTTGGTAGTACTTAGTTTCTTCTTTTCTCTTTTCTCTTCTTCTCTGAAACTACTCTTACAAAAAGATCTAGAAGAGTGGTTCTCAGTTTCAGTAAGCATCAGATTCCCTGGTGAACTTTTAAAAATAGAGGCGAGCAGATCCCTTCTGCTGCATTCTGATACAGTCAGATTGGATTAGAACCCTTAATTTTCTTTTTCATGACAAGGTCTCTCTGTGTTGCCCAGGCTGGTTTCAAACTCCTGGGCTCAAGTGCTAAGCTTCCTCTTCAGCTTCCCAAGTAGCTAAGAATATAGGCATTAGGCACCCCAGTGGGACTGCATTGATACTATCTAATTTTATTTATTATGTTACAGACATTGCATATTATATATATATATATATATATTTTTTTTTTTTTTTTTTTTTTTTTAAATAATGTGTATTGACCATGCATGGTGGTTCACACCTATAATCTTAGCACTCTGGGAGGCCCAGGAGGGTGGATTACTTGAGCTTAGGAGTTCAAGACCAGCCTGAGCAAGAACAAGACCCTATCTCTAAAAATTGAAAAACTAACCAGGTGTTGTGGTGGGTGCCTGTAGTTCCAACTACTTAGGAGATTGAATCAGGAGGATTGTTCAAGCCCAAGAGTTTGAGGTTGCTGTGAGCTATGATAACATTATGGCACTCTAGCCTCAACAGCTTGAGGCTCTGTCTCAAAAAAAACAAAAAAACAAATAAACCCTTAACCCAAAGAAATTATGATGCCTGAATGCCTGGTGGTCACTCAGGAAGACAAGACTGGCTCCAAACCCTGTTCTTCTTTACCTGATTAATGATCAGAACCACACAATAAGATTTAAAACACATATTCCCATGGCCTACTCCATACCTACTCTATCAGAATTACAATAAATGGGCTGGGCATGGTGGCTTATACCTATAATCCCAGCACTTTGGGAGGTGGAGGCTCAATACCAGAAATTCAAGACCAGCTTGAGCAACATAGTAAGAATCCATCTCTACAAAAAAAATGAATTTTTTTTTTTTTTTAATTGTTGGGGCACTGTGGCTCATGTTTGTAATCTTAGCACTCTGGGAGTCCAAGGTGGGTCAGGAGTTTAAGACAAGCCTGAGGAAGAGTGAGACACTCCCACCCCACCCAACCCCCATCTCTAAAAGTCGCTTGGGCTGTGGTGAGCACCTGTAGTCCCAGCTACTTGGAAGCCTTAGGCAAGAGGATTGCTTGAGCTCAAGAATTTGAAGTTGTTGTGAGCTATGATGCCATAGCACTCTACCAAGGGCAACAAAATGAGACTCTGTCTTGAAAAGAAAATTTTTTTAATCACCAAATGTTTCTGAGAAATTGTACTTGTTTAAGAAAAGAAAGGAAGGCCAGGCATGGCGCCTGTAATCCTAGCACTCTGGGAGTCCATGACAGGTGGATTGCTTGAGCTCTGAAGTTTGAGACCAGCCTGCCTGAGCAATAATGGGACCCCATCTCTACTAAAAATAAAAAAAAGAACTTATCAGGCATTCTGGCAGGCACCTATAGTCCCAGCTACTGGGGAGGCTAAAGCAAAAGGATTGCTTGAACCCAAGATTTTGAAGTTACTATGAGCTCTGACTCCATGGCATGTTACCCAGGGTGACAGAGAGAGATTCTGTCTGAAGAAAGGAAAGAAAAAGGGCAATGTCCGTAGCTCAGTGGGTAGTGGCACCAACTACATACACCAAGGCTGGCGGATTCGAACCCAACCCAGGCCAGCTAAACAACAATGACAACAGCAACAAAATAATAAGTGGGCATTGTGGTGGGTGCCTGTAGTCCCAGCTACGTGGGAGGCTGAGGCAAGATAATCACTTAAGCCCAAGAGTTGGAGGTTGCTGTGAGAAGTTCTCTAGTTGATTCTAACTCAAATCATCAGTTTGGGGACATAGCACCATCATACCATCTCTATTCTGTGAAATGAAAACGAAGTGTCCTGGGGGAAGAATATCAAGCATCATTAGAAAATAATAAAGAGGGACTTTATCAAACAAATGCAATCAGTGTAACCTAATTGTTTTTGCCCTCAATGAATCCACAACAATAAAAAATAAAATTAAAAAAATCAAAACCAAAAAAAAGCTTATCTCATGAAAAAAGAAAATGATTAATAAAGGCCAGGCGAGGTATCTCACACTTGTAATCCTAGCACTCTGGGAGGCTGAGGCAGGTGGATTGCTTGAGCTCAGGAGTTTAAAACAAGCCTGAGTGAGACCCCGTCTCTACAAATAGGTGGGCATTGTGGCAGGTGCCCATAGTCCCAGCTACTTGGAAGGCTGAGGCAAGAGGATCATTTGAGCCCAAGAGTTTGAAGTTGCTGTGAGCTATGACGCCATTTGAGCCCAAGAGTTTGAAGTTGCTGTGAGCTATGATGCCATGGCACTCTACCAAGGTCAACAAAGTGAAACTGTCTCAAAAAAAAGAAAATAATTACTGCAGTAGATTTGGTTTGGACTCTTAAAACGTTTAGTCTTATAGAGCAAAGATAAGATGTGGCAAAATAAGTTTAATACAAATTAGACTGTAAGAGATACGAAGTTGGAATGCAAAGAAAGGTCAGATTGCATCTTAGAGGAATTAAAGAAAACTTCAGAGGAGAGAGGATATTTGGAAACTATGTCTTGAAGGATAGAAAAATTGGACCCAGCAGAGATGCAAGAAGAAACTAAGCTGATGGAAAAAGAATGTTCACAAAAGCCTAAAGGTAGCAAAGAACAGAATACATTGAGGAAATGGCAAGTAAACCACGTGCAATAAGTTGCATTGGATATTTGGGCAAGATTTTTTATTATAAGAAATAAACCCATTAAAGTCAGCTCCAGGAATGTTACTCTAAGGATGTGGTGTGCCATCTCTCAGATATCAAGGACAGAGGGGTGAGAAGTGGAAAGGCACAGCCCCAAGATCATTCTCCCCACCTCTCTTTGTTCCATTTTTGCACCATCCTGAGTCTGTGTCACTTGTCTCTCTCACTGTCTTGATTGGTTTCCTGCTCACTCACTTTACACATGGGGGCTCTAGCCCCGTTTTTTTATCCTAGCCTTTAGTTCCAGCCCCCACCTGTGACTTGATAACACCCTCTGTGTCTGTGAGTTCTAATTACTGGGAGAGAATCTCAGTAGCTAAGCTCAGCCTTTGGCTTGGTTCTCTGCATGATGATATATAGAAGCCCTTGGTCTAGTCAGCGTTCTCTCTCTCTCTCTCTCTCTCTCTCTCTCTCTCTCTCTCTCTCTCTCTCTTTATATATATATATATATATATATATATATATATATATATATAGATATAGATATATATATATA
>CAUYPK010138320.1:0-39518 GCA_963574355.1 Loris lydekkerianus
ATTATGTAACGTTTTTTAATTTTTTTTTTTTTTTTTTTTTTTTTTTTTTTTTTTGCTTTTTTGGGCGGGGGTGGGTTTGAAAATGCCAAAACCCGCATATGGGGGTGGTGCGGTTGCCTCCAACGGGTGGGCCACCAGCCCCATAGTCGGTTGTGGGCCGGTTCAAACCAACCCCCTCCAAAAAAATCAAAAAAAAAAAAAAAAAAAAAAAAAAAAAAAAAATTAAAAAACGTTACATAATGGAGTCATACAGTATACAATTCCCCCCCCCCCCCCACTGAGGATAATTAGGAGCTCCATTTAAAATGTTCTTCTTTATCTGTGTGTTTGGTCTGTCATTGGTTGGCCTTTCTCCACATCACTAGCTATTTTTTTCTTTAGCTGGAGTGACCCAGTGTTAAGAAGGAAGTGTGATGGGTTAAATTCAGGAGAGCCATTCAGCAATGGCACATGGTGTCCAGGAAAACTGGACAGGGGGAGGTTCCTGCAGTTTCAAAAGGCAAATTATAAGGGGGCCAGGAATCATGATTTTTAATCTGGTTTGTTTATTCTTTTAGTCCTGGTACCAACACAAGAATTGACAGGGGTCCAACAGGTGGCATTAACAATTAATAGGGGAGGGTGGCGCCTATGGCTCAATGGAGTTAGGGCACTAGCCCCATATGCTGGAGGTGGTGAGTTCAAACCCAGCCCAGGCCACAAAGTGCAAAAAACAAACAAACAAACAAACAAAAAACCCCCCAAACAATTAATTAATAGGGGAAAGAATTATTCAAATGGATAGTAGGAAAAAATGTATAATTGGAAAGAAAAAAATGCCTTACAATATATACTAAATAATTTCTGAGGGGGAAAAAGTGATTTATAAATGAAAACATAAAAAACTGTAAGTAAAATTTATATTTTTAGTGGAGGAAAAGGACTTTATAAGCATAAGAACAGGGGCAGAATCATTAAGGACTGACAGGTTTGAAAACATTTTGAAAACTGGCTTTTGAAAAGCATGATAATTTAAAGCCTGTGATTAAGCGCTACTTGAATGTTTTGCACTTTTTTCCTCTGTCCCATTTGAGTCTTGATTCTGGTGGGGTGTGTGTGTGACAGGCCCCCAATACGTAGCACTTTGATTGCATTCTGAACAATTTGAGAAATAAACGAGTGGAGATGGAAGCTCCAGATCTGTTATTACTGGTAATAGTCAGGTTAAAAGACATGCCTTAGTTGTGAAGTCAAATGTCTGAGACCATATTGGCTGCTGTATGGATAAAGCATTTTATCACTTCTATGTACTTGTGGAATACATTCGTATCTTTATTACCCATTGGTTTAAAGTAATGATTTTACTGCCCATCAAGTACCTGGTTTCACGGTGTCTATTAAAAGATGTTCGAATACAATATTGTTAAATTATCAATAAATAAGCTCTTAGTGTCTTTCCTTGCCCATGATTATCTGTCTTCACAGAACTCCACTTGACACTGGCTTTTCTTCCATTTTATGCTTGTTTAGGATGTTCAGTAAGCGTTCCTGAAAGGGTAGACTATGGACTTTGAGTCCTGGAATCAAACTTTGTCTCAGCTGCTTAGTAAGTGTGTAATTCAAGCAATTTAATCTGTCAAAGATAAAGCCAGCACTAAAGTGGTAAAGACAGAGTTCAATCAGCAATAGCAAAGAGGGCCCGGCCTGAGGGAAGTTTAACTCTCATTCATCCAACATTGACTTTGCATTTTAAAGTTAGAATCACAGATAAGGAAGGGAGATCAGTGGAGGCCTGGGTTGAGTCAGGGAAATTAAAAATTAAAAGGGCTGGGCAGTATAAATGCTGATCAGGCCAGGTGTGTCTGAGCTGGCTGTTGGCAATTAGGATTCTCTCTTCCCACTGTAATGACTGAAAGACAGAGACCTGAACATTTCTGCTGATTCCATTTCAGAGGAATGGCTTTTAGGGCCTGAGAAAGGCACTCCTGAATTGGGAGATATACATGCAGGTATCACAAGGACAGAGAAAGAATTTACAACCGTAAGGTCTTTTCAGTAAGTGCTTTTAAAAAGGCATTGTCAGATATTGGCTAGAACAAACAGAAATGTTCTTGGGCAGCCTTGAACATTCTGATGAAGGGCCTTTAAGGTGGGGGAGTGGGGGGTGGGAGGGTGTAGGGTTATCCTAGGGATGTATCCTTGGTCTGTTAGAAACTATGTTAGTGTTTAAGGCTTTTAATGTTGGGGAAGAGGAGTGGATGAAATCATTTGTGCTCAGAGTCTATAGTTTTTATGGGACATATTTTTGCTCAGAGGAATCTGGATAGAATTTGCTGGTCAAGGGGAGAATCTTTGTCAAGTCTCACCTAGAAAATCGGAGGATACCTTATTTTCCTCCTTC
The DNA here is from genome assembly GCA_963574355.1 of Loris lydekkerianus. Classification (NCBI taxonomy): domain Eukaryota; kingdom Metazoa; phylum Chordata; class Mammalia; order Primates; family Lorisidae; genus Loris; species Loris lydekkerianus. The sequence continues at coordinate 2,381 of CAUYPK010138320.1, forward strand.
ATAAAAGGAAAGTCTCCCCACTTTCTCTACCCCTTTTCTTGCTGTCTTGAGAACAGTTATAGTAGAATGTGACGCCTGGAGCTGCAGCTATTACCTTTAGACTAAAGGGAAAGCCACAGAGAGGTAAATAGCCAAATCCTTACAGACAGTAATGTGGAAAGTTAGAAAGACTATTGATATTTGATGACATCACTGAATCATGGATCTGTTAATGAAACTATGGTAAATAGGAGGCCAATAGACAAGATAACTTTAATGCTGTTGACTTGCTACATAGGCAAACCAAAACCTAACTTGGAATTTAATATAAAATGAAATTGAAACTCTGCCAAGCACAGGCTGTTAACTGGGCATTAGTGTCTTGAAATTCTCCTAGCAATAGTTCAAATATGGCAACTGTTCTAACTTTAACCAATCAAATAATGTCTTTGCTTTTCTTTTGCATTCACCTTATAAAATCCTTCTTCTCAAGCCCCTTTGGAGTAGATCCAGAACACTTCTGGTTTGGAACGTCCTGACTCATGAATCCCTGCTCTAATAAACTTGTTAAAATTTTAAAGTGCCAAAGTGTATCTTTTAACAATTCTATGTCTGAAACCATTTATTTCCATCATGCCCCCTTTTTTAAAAAATAAACTTTTAATTTTAGAATAGTTTGATTTACTGAAAAACTACAAGTGAAGTACAGAGAATTCCTGTATACCTCTCATCCATTTTTTCCTATTATTAACATCTTACTACAATGGCACATTTGTCACAACTATTATAAAAACCAACATTGAAAAAATATTATGAACCAAGTTCCATATTTTATCTGGATTCTGCTAGTTTTCCCCTAAATATCCTTTTTATTACAAGACACCCCCCCCCAGCCCCCCAGTATACCACATAACATTTAGTGTTTACTCCTCTGATTGCCTCTCGTTTATGACAGTTTTTCAGAGTTTATAGTTGGTCCTTTGTATCTTTGGGTTCTGCATCTGGCAATTCAACCTACCAAGAATTGCAAATATTCATTAAAACAAAATAAAAAACAATGCAACAATAAAAAAAATACAAATAAGAGAAACAATAGCCATTTAGATTGTATTAGTAGTTAATATAGACACGATTTAAAGTATTTGGGGAGAATGTGCATGTTACATGCAAATATGAAAGTTAGCAGAAACAAAATGAAGTCCCTGGTGTTATAACTCTGATGAATAGAGGCAGGAAAGGCCATGAATGGTGGGCTCTTTTGCATATATGCTTAGTAACAAGAGGCCACATAAGACTGCAAAAACTACACCCTTGCACAAGGTCACTGTAACCTTACACACAAAATACTTCTACAAGGATATCTGTCCAGCAACTGTTCCAGCTTGAACGAGCATAACCCTTGTTATTAATCCTTGTTGTTATGGGGCGAGATAAGGACCACTGACTCAAATCAGAATTTCAAAAGGGAGTTTTTAATTAACCGTGGGGTTGTCTCAGCAAAGTCTAAGCAAACTAAGTGAGAGAGCATTGAGAGGTCTGAAGTTGGGGTTTTTGTAGTATGAAAGTGGGCAAAGGGCCAAACAGGTGGGCTGAAAGTTAGCAATTAGAAGCAAAAAGAAAGTTGGCAAAAGAAGCAAAAAGTGAGCATGGGGTCACGATGACCCCTTTTACAGAACTGAACCTTGCAATTTAGCAGATTAGCAGATAAGTAACTATAGGTCACATAAAGGAGACACGTTAAGCAGATCTGGCAATTAGTGAATAAGTAAAACAATGTCACAGCACTTAGGTTGTTAACCCTCATGGTGGCAGTACTTGGCTCATTACTTCTTATCTTAATCTATTCTGGCCCGGACCTATTTAAGAGTGATGGTATTTGGCATCATTTCATTTACCTCTTTTTCCCCTTCCTCCTACGGGGGTGGGGTGGGGTGTGAGCCCTCCGCGAGGACGCTGGCATCCATCTTACGGGGGTGATGAGGCAGCTGGCACCCATTTCATTGTAGCCAACGATAACTGATTAAAGCATTTTCTGTAATTCTCATTATTTTGCCTTTAAAAACGTCCACCTGCCTCAATCTCCCTGAATCTACACACAGTTTACTATGGTATTCGTATTCCCATTGTAATGCTACTTCCAAATAAATGTTTTTTGAGAGCTTAGGGAGACACAATTTTACATAAAGGATTGAGAACCCATAGATTTTAGCTTGGGGGTGGTGGTGGGGCAGAAATAATGCCCTGTGTACACTAAGGGATGACTGCACTTGTTTTTCAAGACGTAACATGTTTTAGGAGGAATGGTCAGGTGTTGTGGGGTTTGTCTGATTTTTTGTTTTTAGTGGAAAAACTGGGGTTCTGGGTTTTGGGGAAGAATAGCACGGGAACATGTTATAATCGTGCTGGTTCCTGATGTTACCCTTGACAACTCAGCCAAGCTAGCAAACACCACTGTGAAGTTACTCCCCACTCCCCCTCCACGCTGTACTCTTCCCAATCAAGTCTGTAGTCCATATCAAGCCGAGGAGTGGGAAAAAATCTGAGCTCCCTCTCCTGGAAGAAGGCGTATTTACATGAATTAGTTACAACCTCACCAGGAGGGTCCAGGGACCAGCCAGAAATGATGAAACGGGGAGGACAGGGTCGAGCTCCGGACTAGGGCGCAGCAGAGCCAGCCCGGCTAGACCCGAGGAGAGACGGGGGTCCGCGGGCCAAAGGGCCACGCGCCTTAGGAAGTTGTTACTTTTACCAACTTCGTAAAGAAAGATTCTGCAGGCCGGCTCCTTAGAGCGTAGGCAGCCTGCTCCAAGGCCCCTGGGCTTTCCGGTCCCCGGCGCGGAGGGTTGGTTTTTGGGGGCGCGTCTGCGCCAACTGCGCATGTGCAAGCTGGGAGGTGGTCAGCCGGGTCAGAAGCGGCCGTGGCCGGTCGGGTGAGTTTGGACAGTAGCTGCGTAAGGACTCCAGACGGGCAGGACGGCTGCGCTCAGCCTCTCCCTCTGCACCTTCACCCCGCTTCTTAAACTCGTCGGGGACTGTTTCGGGTCTCTTGGCGCCTTACTCCCTGTCACGGCCGCTGCCATCTGGGAGGGAGTCTCGTGAGCTGCGGCGCGCAGGAGCACTTCCGGGTCGCGCCCTCCCGTTGCCCCGGTAACGGTAGCCAAGTAGTGCGGGAGATTTGCTTACTTTTTAATTCATCGGTGTAAAAAGGAGACCTGAGTTCACACTGCAGAGCCTCAGCAGGTCTGGTGTTATCCTGTGGAAACGGCGACCTCCCATCGTTTGGAAATAGTTGTCGCATATCGAGCCGCCCCGGGGCAGCGGAAGGAGCCCGAGGCCGGGGTTCTGACGCCCTCCTGGCTGGCTCGTGGCCGCGGCCTGGGTAAGTGTCGCGAGAGGTTTGAGGACTGGGAGCGAGGACGGGGCCCATAGCGGTGGCGGCCCCCAGGGCGCTGGTGGGAAGCCCATGCGCGGGGCCGGAGTTCGGGGCGGGGGCTTCCCGGCGCGGTCCCCTAGCGCTGGGCGCCGGGAGGGGACGGGAAGGGGACACGGGGCACGGGGCTGCGGAACCAAACTCGGCGGCTTTTGGTAGATGAAGCAATAAACCTTCCGCTGCTGAATTGGGGCATTAATACTATCTGGAGTTTTGTCTCTTATTTCTGCCTTGGTATTTTTTAGGAGTAGATTTTAAAACTAGTTACATTTTAAAATGCACGTGTACGCACTTAGTATTCATATTATGTCACTTATGAACTCATACATGTGTAAGTCACAGTGTGGGAGGATACAGAGGTAATAGTAAATGCCTCCCCCCCCCCAGCACTTTCAAAAATCGATACTAGTATTTGAACACATTTATGGGGGTAGGTGTGGTAGTTTTGTTACGCACATGGACTGTAATGATCAAGTCAGGGTATTGGACTGCCCATCTCCTGGAATATTTATTATTTTTATGCGTTGCTGGGAACATTACTAGTCCTTTCTTCCAGCTATTTTGAGAGAGGGAGAACTTTGAATCCTGACCACTAGGCCACTAGGGAGGGCATCAGCTAGTTTGAAATATCCTGTACATTAACTGTAATCACCATACTTTGCTATGGAACATTAGAACTCAGTCCTCTAGCTCACTCTTATGTTTGCACCCATTAACTCTGTCTCCCCCTATCCAGCCACCTTTTCACCTTCTTGTATTCTATTCTGTACCTCCGTGAGATCAACTTTTTCAGCACTCATGTATGAGTGAGAACATGCAATATTTGTCTTTCTGTGCCTAGCTTATTTCACTTAACAAGCTGACCTCGGGTTCCATCTGTGTTGCTGCAAATGACAACATTTATTTTGGATATAAATCTTTGGATATAAGTGATTTCATTCTTTTTTATGGCTCAGTATTATTCTGTTGCCTTTGCATGTTTTTGAATATCCTTTCTTAAATCTTCTTGTTTTATAAATATATATGATGTGCCCAAAAGCAAGCCCAAAAGGGATTATTTAATTTATAATGTTCTGCAACTTTTTTTTTTCACTTAATATGCCTTGGATATATTTTTACATCTTAGCACATATCTTCCTGTTATGGCTGCATTAATTCCTGTTATTCATGGCTCCACTCCTTTGTCAGTGTCATGGTGGTGTCTTTAATGGATTTCATTTTTTTATGCTTCCAAGGAAGTATCATGTAGAAATTCTAGTAGCCGTTTTAGATCCTATGATCATCATCTGTTAGATTTGTATGGCTTTTTGGCTCTCATTCTCTTCCCTACTCACTTGCAAACACATATTTGATTACAGTAGACTGTATTTATTTCCAAATCCTGGTCTATGAACAAACCACTGTTTGTTTATTTCCCACTGAAAGGCGATTTTTTTCCTCTAAGACTTCATTGCTAATGGGGGCTTCACAGGTATTGTTTATTATCTAATAATAATTTAAGATAATTTAAGTTGGTGCTTTAGTAAATATTGATTAGAATTGTGATGTGTAAGTCACCAAAACATATGTTTATGAAATTAGCAATGAAGATTTCTATGATTACTAAGTGTTCGGTAGGCCCTCATGATAAAACTGTTTTAGAGGGACCAGTATAATGGGCATTCCATTACTGCAGGGATCATGCTTTAGCTCACCTTTCCATACAAAATACTTTAGAAACACGATTTATCAAAACATAGTGTTTGTGTATTTAAAGGTACAAAGAACAGTGTTTATCAAACAATTGGAAAGTAAGGCAAAGAAATGCCTTTTATTTTAGATTGGGCACCTCCCCAGGAACTACAGTTTGAGTATGTGTAAGAGAAGAGGGAGAACAAGCCGGATCAGAAGACGAAAACTCTCCAGAAGTTCTGAATCAAGAGGAGGTACCGTTTTGTTTGTTTTAGTGCCAGTGATGAAAAAATAAATTCTTTATTGATTAGTGTCTGTTTGTACACATCAGTTTTCTCAAAGAGAATATTTCTTAAAGAATACTTTGTTTAATGGTGCCATTATACTCTTTTAAATCCTGATGGGAATATAAATGGTATGTATATATTTAACTCATTGCTTCAACTATCTTTTCTGGAGATGACGCCCAGATTTCTTTTTTGGTCTTAACTTTTAGCTAGCTATAGAGTATCAATCTTTGGGTATAAATTTATTGCTTCAAATTCAGGGTAACCCAGTCTAAATGAGATACTGTATGGGAAAGTGTTTTTGGCAGCCACCTGGGGACTCTACATAAATGCAATTATATATGGCCCAAGGTATGGATAATTTCTTTCTTTCTTTCTTTTTTTTTTTTTTTTTGAGACAGAGTCTCACTCTGTCACCCTGGAGGAGTGCTGTGGTATCATAGCTCACAGCAACCTCATATTCCTGAGTTCAGGTGATCTTGCCTCAGTCTTTGGAGCAACAGGGACTTTAGGTGCCTGCCACAATGCTTGGCTAGTTTTCCTATTTTTAGTAGAGATGGGGTCTCATTCTTGCTTTCTCAGGCTGGTCTTGAAGTCCTGAGCTCAAGGGATCCATCTTCTTGGCCTCCCAGAGTGCTAGAATTACAGGCGGGAGCCACCACCTAGACTTTTTTTTTTGCTTATGAAGATACACTAACTGTTCAAGCATCAGTTATTGAAAAGACTATCTTTTCTCTACTGAATTGGCTTTTTACTTAGTCAAAAATCAGTTAATCATATATGTGTGGGTCTTTCTGATTTTCTAGACTGTTACAATGACTTGTTTGCTTATCTTGATCTTGATGATAGTACACTAATTTGATTAGCTTTATAATGTGTTTTAAAACTAGTATTTTAAGGATATTTTGACTGTTATAGGTTTTTTTTGGTTACAGTTTGGCCAGGGCTAGGTTTGAACCCATCACTCTTGGTATATGGGGCTGGCACCCTACTCACTGGGCCATAGGCGCCGCCCAGGGCTGTTCTAGGTTTTTTGCATTTCCACATGAATTTTAGAATTAGTTTATAAACTCCTATAAAAAGGCTACTTGAATTTTGATTGGGATTGCCTTGAATCACTATATTCATGTGCTGTGTACTGAAATTTTGGTTGATGGAAGTTTTGGTCACATTTACAACAGTGATCCTGTAAGATTGTAAGATCATATTTTTACTGTATCTTTCCCATTCCCATCTTTAGATACACAGGTACTTAAGATTGTATAAGTCTGTCTGCTATGCTTTATCAGAGATTTTTTTTTTTTTTATAGTGACAGAGTCTCACTTTGTCGCCCTTGGTAGAGTGCTGTGGCGTCACAGCTCACAGCAACCTCCAGCTTTTGGGCTTAAGTGATTCTCTTGCCTCAGCCTCCCGAGTAGCTGGGAATACAGGCACTTGCCACAATGCCCAGCTATTTTTTGTTGCAGTTAGGGGCCAGATTTGAACCTGTCACCTTCAGTATATGGGGCTGGCGCCCTATTCACTGAGCCACAGGCGCTACCAGAGATTTTTTTTTTAATGGTGATCTGATTATATGTTGATTTGTTCCTACCATTTGTTCTTTTCTCACCTGATTAGTGAATGAGAGTTTCAAGTGTGAATTTATAGAGCTAAAGAAATGGCTGAAAGATAGGAAATTTGAAGATACAAACTTAATGCCTGCTTGTTTTCCAGGTAAGATCTGGTGGTATATAGCTCTCACCTCACACCCATGTGGAGACCAGGGGTGATTTTTTTTTTTTTTTTTTTTTTGAGACAGATCCTTAATTTGTCACCCTGGGTAGAGTGCCATGGCATCATAGCTCACAGCAACGTAAAACTCTTGGGTTCAAGTGAGTCTCTTCCCTCAGCCTCCTGCGTAGCTGGGACTACAGGTATACCCATCACAACACCTGGATAATTTTTCTATTTTTAGTAGAGAAAGGGTCTTGTTCTTGCTCAATCAAGCTAGTCTCAAACTCCTGAGCTCAGAAGATCCTCCCACCTTGGCCTCCTGGAGTGTTAGGGTTACAGACATGTAATCCCCCATGCCCACTGCACCCCGCTACGGGCATTAATTTTATATTGTGGAGGGGAAAGTAAAGGCTTCTAAGTTGTAAGCAGGATACTGTATTTAGGATGTCACCCAATTTATGCCTTGGGAACTGAGCCCAGCAATTCTTTCACCTCAAGAGCACTAGCAAGGTCTGAGCTTCTGGGTGGATTTATGATTGCAAAAATTTGAAGGCACTGACGTGTTGGTAACAAGCCTTATTAATGGTCACTTCTCCCTTCCCTGTTACATCCAGCATGCAGATTACTATGACACATTTTTGGTATTGAACACACTACATTGTAGAAATAGGGCAAAGTGTCTTTCAGATTTAGACCACCAGTTTCTGTTCATATGTATGTTTAGAGAGAAATTTCCACTTAGATTAACACATAAGTCTTGTGAAAGTTCAGCACATAGAAGAAGGTCCTCCCATTAATAATTTATTCTGGGAAGGATTCTGTCCCACAAGGAAGGATTAACTTCATAATGGGATATACAAACTAAATAAGTTGTTAACATTAGAACTATGTGTATGGGCAGGTAGTTTGCCCCTGGGTAGGGAGAAGAATTAGGCCTCATCAAATTCAACTTGCTGGAAAACTGATTGAGGACCCGAGGCAGGAATTCCCACCATGATCCTGGAGCATTCCAGTAGCCCTGTGGGGACTGCCTTTGCTTAATTATATTCCTTCCCAGCTAAGAGAAAAAAGGTTAAGAACTATGAATTTGGAGACATTAATACTAGAGGTCTCTTATGGTCCTATAATATTTTTGCTTGGTAGAAGAACTATCAGCTGAGCATGCTTTTAGTGTCTGTCTGTGTTCTAGGTGTAGAACCTTGGGCATGGAGGAAGAAACTTCAGGAAGTTGGTGGGGTAGGAACAATTACTGTGGTGATTGTGCTCCAGCCAGAAGCAGGGAGCAGCTGGCCCTGGATCTGCCCAGCTGAACTCAACCGGCCAGAGAGAGAGTCTGTCTATGGGTACCTGGTCGGAGAGGGGAGGATGAAGTCTATAGGCTTTGTGGGACCTGACTGGGTTTCTCAAAGTCATTACTGGAGAGAGCTGAGTCTGGTGGTACATATAAGTGACCTGAGGGTCCAGTCTTGTAGTAGGTTGGGTGGGCATTAGGAGTTGGGCCCCCACTCATGGTGTAGGCTCTAGGGAGAGCTTGAAGGGGGACTCAGCAGCAGTCTATATAAAGTGCTTGGCGGTCTTAAGATCGCCTCTCTGAAGCTGGCTTTGTCTTTCAATTATTTTAAACTCACATGAGGTAAGGACATTTTCCAGAGTAGTTTCCTAACCTTCCGTTTCCTCTGGGAATCAAAGACTGAGAGAAACCCAGTTTTAGCTTTGTATTGTTTTGAAGTTCATTTACATTTTGTATTCAAAATGGTACCTCTAGAACCCTGAGGATACTGTAGGATTTATTCTTTTCTCATCTTTGCTTTCCTAGGTACTGGAAGAGGGCTGATGAGCAAAACATCCCTACAGGTGGGAACTTCACTTTTATCCTTAGAAACCAGAGTAGATTTTGTGTTGTACAAATCAAATGAATTAAAAATATTTCAGACATTCAGCCAGTTTGTACTTACATAATGGATATGTTTGAATATAGTTCTGTCAACTAGGAAAAAGTTTGCTGCATAGAAAAGACAAGACTAGAGCTGCAGTGTTTAAGTAGTGTTGCACAGAGAATCAGAATCCCCAATGATCAAACGAGAGAGCCAGACACCGCCAGACACCGATGCAAATCACATGAGGATGCAAATCACATGAGGGCCTGTATTCAGGCTCGAGCCAGGGCTGTCGGTGTTCACCAGACGTAACTGGAGCTGAGAGCCCCGAGCCCATATCGCGCAGTGTTTTTATGCAGTGGATATGAGGTGAGGGTTGTGGGGAACAAAGCTTGGCCTTGGGATTGGCTATTTTGTATGTCTATACTAGAACTCAAAACCGATAGAGTCCCGCCCATCACAACTGTGAGGAGGCGGGTGCACTTCGGGAAGTAGGAGAGGTGTGGTTTACTAAGAAGCGAGACGAAGGATTTTTAGGTCATCTTAAAGATGGAGGACAAAAGCCTGAGACAGTGAAAGAAACGAAAGGTCCAAAATGGCGTCGTTGGGTCCTTCAGCAGCATGGAAGTTTATTTTGCTGTCATACAAACAGCAGTAGTAGTCTGCCCTGGAATAGTCAGACCTGGGCAGGTGGGGCAGTGCCATGGTGGTCAGAGACTGCTTCCAGCTGTCGTGACCTTAAGGGAGCCTACACCCCCCACTGTGCTGTGGCTCTTGGAGCATGAATGGAGGAAGAGGCCTGGGGTGAGGGCGGGCAGGCTTCCTACCTTTTATTCCAGTCTATCTCCTTTGCCAGTGATCAGGTTCATGGATGGCCCCAGCCAGCTGCAAGGAGGGGAGATGTGCTGGTCTTTCCCTGCCACCGTGTGCCCCAAGTAGGATTTCTTTAGTGAGGAGGAGGGAAGAGGCATGTTGGGGCAAGCAATTAGCAGTCTCTGCTATAACACATTAGAAATCAGATCATATTTTAAGTGTGCCAGAAGAGCTGGTGTCATCTGAGGCTGTGCCGAATGGGGCAAGTAGAACCCAAACAAGTGTGGGAGGTGGCGTTGGAGCCTGTCTCTGGGCTGCCTTCAGTGCCTAGGGGACCCAGAGTGTGGCTCCTTATCCTCTGGGCTTCTGTTCCCTCACTTGTGAAATGAGGAGGTAAGGTCCCTTTTACTTCTTTCTGTACTATTTTAAAGGATATATAATGCATAATTTTTGTGTTTTTTACCTCTAATGTGCAATTTTTGGCAAAGCCAGAAATTCTTTCATTTTAAAATTATCTTAATTAAGTAATTTTGGGGGGATAGGGTCTTTCTCAGTCCTCTGGGCTAGAGAGCAGTGGTGTCAGCCTTGCTCACTGCAACCTCAAACTTCTGGGCTCAAGCAATCTTCCTGCCTCAGCCTCCCAAGTAGCTGGGACTATAGCTGCCCACTACTGTGCCTGGCTAATTTTTCTGTTTGGGTCTAGCTCTTGCTCAGGCTTAATTTTTAAATTATTTTAAACTCAGTTCCAAATACGTGTTTACCTTAAAGAATGGTACCTTTTAATGTTGTAATTCTTTTTTTTTTTTTTTTTGAGACAGAGTTTTACTATGTTGTCCTCGGTAGAGTGCTGTAGTGTCACAGCTCACAGCAACCTCAAACTCTTGGGCTTAAGGGATTCTCTTGCCTCAGCCTGCCAAGTAGCTGGGACTACAGGTGCCTGTCACAATGCCCAACTATAGTTTAGTTGCAGTTGTTTAGCTGGTCTGGGCTGGGTTCAAACCCGCCACCCTCTGGTGTATGTGGCTGGCACCGAGCCTAATGTTGTAATTCTATTATGCTGTTTTTATTATTTAAAAATTCTTAATTGTGGTAAAATATACATGTAACATAAAATTAATCATCTTAGCCATTTTTAAGTATATAGTTCAGTACTGGAAACTACATTTACATTATTATGCAATATTTTTATTTTTTGAAAAAGATGTAATGACTTTATTCCATAGCAGAATTTGGAGAGGAGAAATGTATCTGTCCCGTATACAGCAGTAATTGTAGGTAGTTTTGTTTAGATCATGAAATGATAATTGTTGGTTGCTTTACAGGTACATTCAAGTGTGGCTTTTTTATTAAAATTTTTGAGAAGCAGGACATATTTTGTGTATAGTGAAATGCACAGATCTTAATCTTACAGGTTGCATTTTGTTGATAAAGAGATATACCCCCCCCCCTTTTTTTTTTAAATCAGAAAGTTACAGGACGCTGGAAGGGGAAGGAACTATAGTGATCATTCAGTTTAATCTTGTATTACAGATGAGGAGCCCAGAAATTGATCCCAGGAGGTTTTCAGCTGAAAATTTTTAACCAGTGTAGATGCCAGTTGAAAGGGAAAGCAGGATCTTATGTTTGGCTTCTTAGTGCTTTCTTTCTTTCTGGTATCTATTACTTTACATTTTGATTGTTCTCTCTTGTTCTAGCTTAGTGGGAGAAACTGAAAACTATACTTTTACAAGTGGTAGAATCAGATACTTCTTGTGCTGGGTATGCTACCCTTTCCCTATCTAGCTGGCAAAGGTGATGGTCACTTGGATTGTGCTGGATAGAATTTTGGGGGTGGTTTCTGCCTGTTTCCCATTGGTAGCACTATTTCCTGGCAAAAAAAGTGAAGAAACAAAATGATTTGAGTTGTCAAAGTATTTCACATTTTCTTTTTGGTGAAAGGTTGACTGACGGTGTCATCACATAATTGACCTGTAATTCTGGTTGGGCTTGTGGTACCTGGCATTGCAGCAGCTGACTTAGGGAGTTGGGAGCCAGTCCGCTGTTGGGTTCACTGGTGTCTTGTGGTTGAATTATAGTGGGTTCTTGGTAGATGATTGTGGGATTGAGGACTTTGCAAGACTCACAATCATTGGTCCTTCCCAAAGCACGAGTGTCCTAAACTTTACTTTCTTTGTGGCAAGGAGGGACAGATGATAATTTCGTTGCCTGAGAACTGCCTGCTCACCACGGACACAGTGATTGAAAGCTACTTAGGGGCGTACATTACTAAGTAAGTGACCACATGCATGCTTACCTGGTACAAGTGCTTCTCCTGTCTCTGTTGTTGGGAAATGTGTCAGCTAAGGCGTAATTCATTAGGGCCCGGCCCCTTGTATATCCAGTAAATAATGAAATGATTTGAAAGATTTCCTCTGTTCTTGGAAGTTTGTACATAATTCATTTTAAACTGCATGTGTAATTTTTTTTTTTTTTTTTTGAGGAGAAGTTTCACTATGTCACCCTTGATAGAGTGCCATAGTGTCACAGCTCAAAGCAACCTCAAACTCTTGGGCTTAAGTGATTCTCTTGCCTCAGCCTTCCAAGTAGCTGGGACTACAGGTGACTGCCACAATGCTTGGCTATTTTTTGTTGTAGTTGTCATTGTTGTTTTGCTGGCCTGGGCTGGGTTCGAACTCTCCTGCTTCAGTGTATGTGGCTGACTTTGTAACCACTGTGCTACAGGCGCTGAGCCAGCATGTGTAATGTTTTTAATAGGCTGTCTGGGATGCAGGTGTGAATTCAGGTCTATTACTGGAAAATGAAGATTAAGTGGGGTAATATAGTAAATCACAGGTGGGTGCCTTGACTCATAGCAGTCTGTTCTCTATCATAGACAAAGATTACTTTCTCTTTTATTTTTACCCTTTTTGTACTTGAATTCTTTCATTGTGAAGAGCTATTGACGTTATTAAAGAATTAGTATTAGGCATTGAAGAAAGGGAGTTGAGGATTATTTTTTGGTTCAGGGTACATCTGAGGACAGAGAGTGAGAGATCCTTAGCAGAAAGGATTTCTTTTTTTTCCTGGCATGTTTTTGAAAGAGAGCTAGTGCTTCTTCTGTAGGCCTGAGAAGAGAGGAGGAGACTCCTAGTGTTAAATATTTAACATTTCTGAATCCTGAGATTTTGAGTAGAATGTATGTCAGTGTGAGAGTCTAGGCTTTAAAGGATTAATGAAAACTTTTTCTCTATACATTCATGCAATGCAGGATCTTTTTGATGATTATACAAAACTATACAAAACAAAAATATGACAATATGTCATTTGTAATAGAGCAGGTAAATTTAGGAATAAAAGCTTTAGAACTGCAAAAATTATATGATGAGCATATTTAGTTTTTGGTTTTGGCAGTGCAGAGATGTTTTACTTTGCGTTGTCCAACGTGGTGGCCACTAGCTATAAGTGCATATTGAACACTTGAAGTGTGGCTTGTCTGACCGAGGAATTGAATTTTAAGTTTTATTTAATTCAGAATCTTCAAATGTAAATTTAAATAGCTCCATGTACCCATCATTACTATATTTGATGGTACAGTTCCTAGGTTCTTTCCACCAATTTTTTCTCTCTACCATATTTTATATTCTTTTTTTTTTTTAAGTTTTAAAATTTAATAACAATAACAATGTTTAAGATAAGGACTAGAAACAAAAACCTCATAAAGAGGTTCTTATTCAATATATTCTTATTCAGATGAAACAAGTGGACTATGGCAAAAGGTTTAAAACTGGAGAACCAGGCAGCGCCTGTGGCTCAGTGAGTGGGGCGTCAGGGTGGCGGGTTCGAACCTAGCCTTGGCCAAACTGCAACAAAATAATAGCTGGGCATTGTGGCAGGCACCTGTATTCTCAGCTACTCGGAAGGCTGAGGCAAGAGAATTGCCTAAGCCCAGGAGCTGGAGATTGCTGTGAGCTGTGACACCATGGCACTCTACCGAGGGTGACAAAGTGAAACTCTGTCTCTAAAATAAACAAAAAAACAAACTGGAGAACCAAGTTGGAGGCAAAGAGGTTTTCTACAAAAAGAAATCTCTTGCAAACGTGGGTTAGTGAGTCAGTTTTTCTGACAGATAAACTTGGCTGTATTGGGGGTATGCTCTGGACAGGAAAAGCCTTAAGGAAGGAAGGCACTCCCTTGGGTGCATTAGGTAAACGCAGAGTATGTTGACAGTGTGAGCACCCTCCCTCTGTCAGCAGAACAAAGTACTTCACTTACTTCATATTTTGAATAAAAGCAATTCTTTTAAACTGTCTTTTAATTTTAAAAGGTGGAAGCCGCCTCCGTCTCCCCTGCTGGCTCTGTGCACCTTTTTAGTTTCAGAAAAGCATGCTGGGGACCAGTCTCCCTGGAAGCCGTACCTGGAGATTTTACCCAAGGCCTACACCTGCCCTGTTTGTTTAGAACCAGAGGTGGTGAATCTTCTTCCGAAACCTTTAAAAGCAAAGGCAGAAGAGCAGAGAGCCCGTGTACAGGAGTTCTTTGCTTCCTCCAGAGACTTTTTCTGTTCCCTGCAGCCTCTGTTTGTGGAGGCTGTCGACAGCATCTTCAGCTACAGCGCCCTCCTGTGGGCTTGGTGCACCGTCAACACCAGGGCTGTGTACCTGAGGCACAGGTGGCGGGAATGCCTTTCTGCGGAGCCAGACACCTGTGCGCTTGCTCCATACCTGGATCTGCTGAATCACAGCCCAAATGTCCAGGTGAGAAGGTGAAAAGGGAACACGTGTTCTGTTTTGACAGAAATGATTCTAACATGCAGAACCTGTGATTTTGGAAAGGGAAAATCACTTTCTTGGGGAAAGGTATAGCTGGCTTCAGGTAAACCTTATTAGGCCACCTGTCATCAAGTGTGTTCTTGGCTTTCTTCCTGACCCCTATAGTGCTTTTCCTCTGCCCTGTTTCTCCACTCGGCTCTCCAGGCTGCCAGAGGCTCATGCCAAATCTCCTATGTGGCCATTGCCAGGGACCTATGATGCGGAGGTCTCCTCCTTTCCTCCCTCCTCCTCTCTCCATTCCTCCCTCCTTCCTCTTCCCTTCTTTCCTCTTCCCTCCCTTCCTCCATTCTTTCCTCCCTCCTTTTTCCTGTCTTCCTTCCTTCTCCCTTCCTCCCTTCCTCCTCTCTCCTCTCTTTCTCTATCCTCTCTTATCCCTTCTTCCCTCCTCCCTCCCGTTCTCCCTTTTCCCTCCTCTCTTCCCTCCTCTCTTCCTCTGTCCTTCCTCCTCCCCTCCTCCTTCCTCCTTTCCTTCTCTCTCCTTCCTTCCTTTCTCCTCCCTTCTCTCCTTCCATCCTTCCTTCTTTTCCCCTTCCTTCCTTTCCTTTCTCCCTTTTCCTTCTTTCCAGACTGGGACTTTGATCTAGCTTGCCTTCCTTTCTTGTCCCATTGCTTTAATACTTGGTGGTGTAGTTGCCAGAGCATTTATCTTTGCTCAGATCACTGATTGACTTGCTTCTTCCTTTACTGAGCTCTGAAATCTTTGGGATTGGGGACTTTGTCGTGTTCCTCTTTGTTGCCTCAGCACTCATGGCAGGGCCTGGCACACAGCAGGTGTTCAGTAAATGTTTACTGAATGAATGGATGTTTGTGGGGAAGGGAGTTTGGGAAGTCACACAAGGATCCCAGTTTGGAAGATGGTCACAGGTCTCTTCCCCAGCCCTAACCTAGGAACTCATTTGGGAAGTGAGTGTATTTGCAGGGCATGCTGGGGTGGAGGCCTGGCTTGGAGGGCAGCTCACCTGTAACCTGTTTTGGATGTACTGTGGAGGCAACATTATGGCTGGGATCTAGGTCATGGCTGTCCCCTTCGCATGACATACCACTGTGAGAAGAGCAATAAAGCCTTGTTAGCCCATGTCCCAGGGAGAGGAGAGCTTAGGGAGGTCCTGCTGTGCTTTCTTAGGCCTGGGGTAATCCTCTGGCCTGTCTGCTTGTTCCTTTTGTAGAAAGATGTATTTATAACAATTTAGAGCAGTGGTTCTCAAACTTCCTAATGCCACCCCCCTTTAATACAGTTCCTGTGGGTTGTGACCCACAGGTTGAGAACTGCTGATCTAGAGCAAAGAAGCTGAGGTTGGATGAGTTTCTCAGCAATGAGTGGTTGATGTTGGTGAAATAACGTCAGGGGTCTGTACTGCAATAGGACACTAGACATAAGGACTTGTCAGTCCCATTGGCATGACTTTATTTTTACTGAGGCTTTTGGTGCACACATGTGCCAAACCAGTGATTTTATAGTCTGCTGTAGGAGGACCACAAACTATAGCCTGGGGCATGTGGGCCCAGACCCCTGAGCTAAGAATGGTTTATGGTTTTAAAGGGTTGTAAAAATATAACTACTTTCAACAAAGACCACATAGGTTGGCAGAGCCTGAAATAGGTACCGTGTGGCTCTTTACAGATGAAGTTAGTTGACTGGTAAGCTGCTGCGGATCTTACCTGTTCAGTGTTGGGTGCCACGTGTGTGGCCATCCCCAGAACCCAGGGCAGGACTCCTTCCCTGCTAATGAGGTGAAAGTCGAGGTGAAGGAAGAAGGCTGAATTACAGAAGTGGTGTTTTCCCCATCTGTAGTTCAATTAATTGATGATTATTTGAAAGCTGCACTTTGCACCAACACAATAATTTAATCAGCTTTAATTTAAAGTGGGTGTCCAACCTGGGGCCCACAGCAGGCTGCATGCTGACTTTATGAGGGCTTTTTTGCTGATTCAGGGAAATCACAAAAAGTATACATGGACTTTTTTTTGCCTATCAGCTTTATTAGTGTTTGTGTACTCAGTGTGTGGTCTAAGACAAGTCTTATTCTTTCGATGTATGGCAGAGAAAAAAAAAATTGAACATCCTACTTTAAAGAAACCATTAACAATTTTCTTTTCCAGGTAAAGGCAGCATTTAATGAGGAAACTCGCTGTTATGAAATTAGAACGGCTTCAAATTGGAGGAAACACGAAGAGGTGTTCATCTGTTACGGTCACCATGACAACCATCAGCTGCTCCTGGAGTACGGATTCGTTTCCATCCAGAATCCTCATGCTTGTGTTTATGTCTCAAGAGGTTGGAATCAACTTCGCTATCGTTAAGATTATGTAATTCTTTTTCCCATTTGGAGTTGTGGTTATTTCTAGTTTGAATAAAAAATAGCAAACCTTTGAAACGGGCATACAAATCATTAATTTTTTCCTAGCTAGTTCTAGCTTTACTCTTACTATAATTTCAGTGTTGAAGTAAAAACAACAAAGCTGTGGTTGAGGCTGAGGATGAGAACTGAGAGAAGTTTTGTTGCTCTGAGTTGGAAGATAGAATGGAAAACGACTAAGGAAAATAAGTTTAATGTTAAATGATGGAAAGAGGTGGAAATTTTTATACTGAGACATTGTCACTGTCCCTAAAGTTAGAATAGGATTTGAGAGCAATAGGTAAATATTTGTTAAGCACCTACTGTGTGTAAGATGCTGCTAATCACACACAGAGAGATAGAGCTATTACATAGTCCTTGTTTTTGGAGATGAATGCATGATTTGATTTCGTTTTTCTTTTGTCATCTACTAACTAGCTATCCTCATTGATATTACTATTTTAACACAATAATATAGTCATTAAACATATTGTGAAAATTCTAAATATAGTATTAAAAATGGCACATAGAAGACTGATGTTTTTCCCCTTCTGAAACAGCAGAAAAGCAGTTTTCTAGGCTATGAAGAAATGAGCAGAGGTTTACCAAGTATATAATTTGAGGTATTTTAAATTTAAGGTTGATGGAAATAGAAACTTGATGTGGTGATACTGCTTCATCTTATAGGCAGAATAATAGTGTTATTTCTTGAAATAAAAATAGAAAAGTAAAACCTGGACCTTGCTGCTGGAAAACTAGCTTTGAGGTTGGCCTCATATTTTTAGAATCCTGATAAACTTAGTGTTGATGGCAAGGAAATATTATTTGTTGAATAAATAATTTGAACAAAGATTATATTTTAGTTATTTTTACATTGTAAAAATAAAATAGAAAAAAATCTCTCATTACCCTGCTCTCCCAAATAGCTTTGCTAATTTTTGCATATTCACTTTGAGTTTTTTATGGTTGCAATCACTAATGTCCAGACTGTCTTTGAATTTTGGCTTTTAAGAAACTCCGGGTTAACAAATCCTTCCTAATGTTTTTACAGAGCCTATACTTTTGTTGGTTGTAATTTCCTACCAGTTACGCTAACATCGTAATCGCCTGGTTTTATTGGTTGATTTGTTTAGTGGGAGCACGAGCTGAGGCCGTGGATGTTTTGTCCTTTGGCCTTTGAATTCTTAAAACTTTTCAGGGACTAAACAATGATCTCATTGCATTGGAGAGTAGACTTGCGTGAATTAGGAGAAACAGTTTATACAGGTCTTGATTGCTAACGGGAAGGACAGCGAGTTGAGATGAAAAAGGAAGGGAAGACACACTTTTGTCTGAATACACCTTAAATCATTCTGATTTTTTTTTTTTATGTAGAAATACTTGTTAAATATCTTCCATCAACAGATAAACAGATGAACAAAAAGATTTCCATTTTAAAGGATCATGGCTTTATAGAGTAAGTGTTTCTCCTTCTCTCTCAAAATTATTCCTTTAGGAAATTCTCACAAAAAACTTGAGGTTTGAGAATTCTGCCGGGTGAGACACCTCTTGACTCTATCAGCTGACAGATAAGTTATTTACTGAGCACTTACCGTGTGTAGTAAAATTGTGCTTGATGTTGTGGGAGACACAAGGAATATAAAATACTATAAAGCAGCAGTTCTCAACCTGTGGGTCACGGCCCCTTTGTAACAATGAAAATACATCCTGCATGTCAGATATTTACATTGCGATTCATAACAGTAGCAACATTGCAGTTATGAAGTAGCAATGAAAATAATTTTATGGTTGGGGGTCACCACGACATGAGGAACTGTATTGAAGGGTCAGGGCATTAGGAGGCTTCAGGAAGGTTGAGAACCTCTGCTGTAAAGAAATTTACTTGGGGACATGAGATAAAAGCTCTAAATATAAAGTCACTATACTGCAGGAGAGCCCCACATGTTTTGATTGGTGGCTCAGGGAGAGGTTGTCCCAACCATGTGGCCAGATAGGAAGCAGAGGGTTCCCCCAGGCTAGGCTGGCCCTCAGGAGACCCTAGTCACCTGGCAGCATGGTACAGGCTCTTGGGGTGGGTGAGTGGCTGGGTGATTCCACGACAAGTGAAAGAAACTGGCTTTGAGGCTCTCCCTTTCCAGTTTTCTTTTCCGTGTAAAATGAAGTTTTACCTAGCAATAGTGTGAGAGCCATGTGGCCGTGGTGGCTGCCATTTGTGAGATCCCCAGGATCATCCAAATGCTTCATCATTTACCTGACGGTGAACTCTGGCGTGTGCCCTCTCGCTGGGTCCCCACGTCCAAGTTGAGCTTCTTATTAAAATTGATAGAAAATAGCTTTTTACTCCTATAAAAATGAGAAAATTTTCTGTCACTTAGGTTTTCTTCCTATCTGCAGACTTATTTTTCTCTTGTTTTTTTGACCAAGATTACACATTACATAGCATTTAATTAACCTTTATAAATATGTTTGGCCATTCAGCCATTTGTTGTGGTGTCATAAAATACTGAAGTGATGGGTTTATTTGTTTTTCTACCTCAGAAATTTGACATTTGGATGGGATGGACCATCTTGGAGATTACTCACCGCTCTAAAGTTGTTATGTCTGGAAGCTGAAAAATTGTAAGTTCCACACGTTTTGGTCTTAAGCTGTGACCAAGATATGATCTGGATATAATTTTGGGTGCTTTTTTTTTTTAATTAAATCATAACTGTGTATATTAATGCAATCATGGGGCACCATACATTGGTTTTATAGACAATTTGACATATTTTCATCACACTGGTTAACATAGCCTTCCTGGCATTTTCTTAGTTATTGTATTAAGACATTTATATTCTACTTTTTTTTTTTTCTTTTGGTCTTACATTTTAAATGGAAAGAGGAAGGTCATTGTACATTGGAGTCGCTTATTTTATATGTGATGTATCCATGTAGTGAGTGTTTTAATTCTGTGTTTTAACCATATCTGGAATTCTGGTTGTAGAATCTTAAAGTTCGTGGTTCTGAGAACGTTTTAGCCTCTACTCAGGTATTTTCCTCTCAGGGACTTGGTCCTTATTTTTCAGGGTTAAATACTTTACAAAATTGAGCATTGGCACTGTTTAGAGGAAATTCTCCAAGTAGGCAGGTTTTTCCTGGGAGCGAGCAGAGCAAGCAGACCCCCTAGCTGGTCCTGCCCTGTGGCAGGTCTGGAAGCTCTGCTGAAGGAGACGTCTGGGTTTTCCACTGGGTTTAGGGCTCTCCTGTGTAGGCGTGTATCTGGCCAGGCTCCCCGCAGCCATCTGCCACACACACAGCTGTGCCCTGCCCAGCACAGGGGCTGCTTCAGCTGGCAGAGAGAACAGTGTCAGAAGGAGTGCGGTTTATCACCCACTCATTCCTGGCGATCTTTCCTCCTCTCATTGTTTCTTTGTTATGTTTTCCACATTCATTTCATCTTGTGTTTTATTTTATCTTGTGTTTACCCATGTAAGCTTCTTTACATCATTCTGGGAACAAGGTATGAGTACTTTTCAGGCATTTTGGCCTAAAATTAAATAAAGCACCTAGATCTTTCCCAGAGGTCTTCCCTAGGCCTTTCTCCCTTTGAGTAATTCTGAGTGATGTGGCAGGAAAGCATACTGCTGGGACCTTCCCGTTCTGCTCTTTCTGCTCTTCACCTAGGGCGAGTTCTCCAACTTTCCTGATTCTCCATTTTTTTGAGCCTAACATGGCAACAATCTCTTTTTGCTGGGTAATTCTGAAGATTAAATTAAATAACGTTACACATGAAACACTGTGTCTGACACGTGGTAATTTCCTTCTTCCTCTCCTGAGAAGGCATCAATTTCTGAGGTTTCAGCTGTCGTCCTTGATGCTGAAGACTTCTAAGACCAGTCTGTGTTGTTTCTTGTCAGCTGCTCTGCATTTCTAACTGGCTTCTGTATTTCCACAGCAGCCATCTTCCTTTCTCCTTCTAGGCCACTTTGCCTTTCATGTTCTCTCTGTGCAGAGTCTGTCCCTCCTCTGTCCTCTTTCTCCTGGCTCAGCACACTGGTGGGCTCTCTCCTGGCCTGCACTGATGTGCCCAGAGAGTCACCCCACCTGCCCACAGCCTCATGTCCTGCAAACCTTTGTAGTATCCAGGTGGAATGACCTGCACATGGAGAAAGGCTCAGCTGTTGATTTCTACTTTTATATGTAGAGCATTTTACTTTGTGAAATACGTTCCAATTTGCTGTTTTTTAAGGGCAGACTGGCACTTTAAGGCACTCCCCACCTTCGCTTCTTAGTTCTCTGGCCTTCTGCTGTAAGCTGGTCTCCCATTCTGCCTCTCGCTCTGTTCCCGTGGCTGGTGGATGTGACTCCACTGACTTATGCACCAGACACATAGTTGCAATGAAAACTCAATTCAATGCCTGTCTGCAAAGAGCACCCAGTTGCCTTGCTTTTGTTCATGATTACCTTTTTTTTCTTACATATCTTACCTGCTTCCACACAGGGCTGGCCAGTGGCATGGAGGTTTCAGGAATCTGCTTATGGAATGAGTTTCATATGCTCCTGGAAAGAGGAGAAAAGTTTGTGTGATGTGCTGTAGTGTAAAAATCTTCTTTGTTTTTTGAGAACCTGCTGAAATTACCTTATTAATTTTGTTTCTAGTATGTGCTGGAAAAAAGTACTTCTTGGGGAAGTAATTTCAGATACAAATGAGAAGGCAAGTTTGGACATAGCCCAGAAAATATGCTGTTATTTCATAAAGGAGACTAATGCTATGCTTCAGAAGGTAAGTTTCTAGAATATTACATCCTTTACTTAAAGAAGTGTCTCGATTAAGTATTTGCTTGTTGTGTACATGTTATTAGGGACAGCACATTTTATAAGATTACTCCTTAGTGTCATAAGTAAATAAATGTTGATATCTCTTATTTTTGACAGTTAAGATCATGGCTATACCTGTTCTTTTTTTCTTTATATTTAATGGACCAGTAAAAATTGTATATATTTATGGTATGCTGTGTGATGTTTTCATATGTGTATACGTTGTGAAGTGGCTAAATCAAGATGTTTTAACATGTACATTACTTCACATACTTATTTTTTGTGGTGAGAGCACTTAAAATTTCTCACAGAGGTTGGGTGTGGTGGCTCACACTTAAAATCTCAGTACTTAGGGAAGTTGAGGTGGTAGGATTGCTTGAGGCCAAAGTTTAAGACCTGCCAGGGCATGTAGAAAGACCCTGTCTCTACCAAAAACCAAAAAATTAGCTGGGTGTAGTGGCACCTGCCTATAGTCATAGTTACTTGGGAGGCTGATGCAGGAGGATTGTTTCAGCCCAGGAGGTTGAGGCTACCTTGAGCTGTGATTGTGTCATTGCACTCCAGCTTGGGTGACAGAGCGAGACTTTCTGGAAAAGAAAAAAAAACTCTTAGCAATTTTCAAATATATGATATATTGTTAATAACTGTAGTCACTATGACGTACAGTAGATCTCTTGAGCTTATGAGGGCTGACAATCTAAGTTCGCAAATTCATTCTAGAAAAAGTGCTACAGACCTCACTGCTGAATATCACCCTTGAGGTACTGCCCTTGGGAAACTGTGCACTGAGGCCAGTGCCTAGTCTGTCCTTCAAAACAATTTTGAAATGACCATCACATACTTTTTCCGGAATGACCATCAGAGTTATTGTATAGTACACAAAAACACAATTAAGTTCACAAACTTGCCACCATGCGCTTATGTTGGCAGCACTGTACTAACAGCTCAGTAGGGTTTCATAACCTTGGTGTATCAGTGTCTCAGCTGTGTTCACGTTGACACGTGGTGGTGTCTTGTTGAGTAGTGTTCATTATCGCTGTTGCATGTTTTTGTGTGCTGGACAACAGTAACTCGGATGGTCATTCTGAAAAAAGAGTTTCAAAATTGCTTTGAAGGGTGTACTAGGCACTGGTGGGGAGGACTTCAAAGGTGATCGGAGTGATAATCAGTAAAGAGGTATGTAGCACTTTTTCTAGGATGAGTTCTTGAACTCAATTGTTGGACCTTGTATTTGTCTACCTGAAATTTTGTGTCTTTTGATCATTTCCTCCTTCCATCCCATGACACCCCCCTTCCCCCTGCAGCAGGTGGTAACCATCATTTTGCTCTGTTACTATGTACCCTCACTTGTAAGGGAGGTCGTGTGTATTTGTCTTCCTGTGCCTGGCTCTTTTCATTTAACTTAATATCCTCCACATTCATCCACGTTGCCACAAATGACAACATTTCCTTCTTAAGGCTGCATCGTATTCTATTGTAGATACATCCCACATTTTCTTCACATCGTATTCTATTGTAGATACATCCCACATTTTCTTTGTTCACATCGTATTCTATTGTAGATACATCCCACATTTTCTTTGTTCATCTGTTGATAGATAATTAGGTTGATTGTAGCATATCTTTGCCTATACCTTTTTTGCAGGTAAAAATTGTATGACTTCTTAGTATAGTATTTTTTCCTCATGAAATTTTTATTTAGCAAATTTTTAAATGCATAATCAGCTTATTTGTATGACAACATGACTGGTATTAAAAAAGTAATTTTAATCACCCTAAAGATATTATGCTAAATGAAATAAACCAGACACAAAAAGAAAAATACTGTATGATTTCACTTATAGAGGTACCTACAATAGGCAAATTTATAGGGACAGAATAGAATAGAGATTACCATGGAGGGAGAGAGAAATAAGGTTATCGATTAATGGATACAGTGTTCCTGTTTGGGGTGATAAAGTGCAGGAGCTCAAAAATGGTGCTGGTTGTACAACAGTATGAACTTAACGCCTGCTTAATGCCACTTAACTGTATACTTCAAAATGGTTACACTGGTAAATTTTATTTTATATATATATATGTTTTTCCACAATAAAAACTAATTAAAAAATAACTTCTAGGTTTCTCACATGAAGGATGAGAAAGTAGCTTTGATAAACCAACTAGCTTTGGTGGAAACGTTGTGGATGGAAGAGCTGAAGATTCTCCAGGCATCTGCTGAGGTCCTGTGCCGTTTGCAAACAGCTTTTCCCTGACTGCACCTACCTGGTCACTTCCACTGGTGGGTACAACTTACGTTTTTTTAAACTAAGATTTGATGGACTAAAGTTACTTAGAATCATTGATAGTAAAGGAATGGTTTCCATTAAATAATTAGGTACGTAATCCTTTTCCTTTTGCTTGTCCTGCAGACACTGCACTCTTAGGAGTGACTCCACTGGTGAGAGTGGTGGTTGCCTTGAGACAGAAGAATTTGTGCAGACCCCCCCCACCCCCCGGTCCTGGGGCTTTGGGGCTGCCGGTGGAGATGGATCTGTTGTCTGCTCGGCACCTTTGACACTCTGCTAAATAAACAGCAGGAGGAAGCAGAGGACAATACTGAGCTGCAAGGAGAGAGGCAGACTTCGAGGGGACCAGGAGCCAGCCAGCCTCTTGTGTGTGGCCTATCCTCACAGGGCCTGCTTCTTATCTGACTCAGCAGCTGTCAAAGCCAAGCATTTGTGCTTTTAAGATGCTCTGATACCATTGGGTTAAGGGGCAGGTTGGTGGTGGGTGGCTTCCAGTGGCGGGTATGGTGGAGTGCGAGGCAGTCCTGGTTCCCAGCCAAGGTGGCCCTCAACCCCAGGTCTTCCCTGAGGTGGGTGTTCAGGTGCCTTCTGGGGGACACTTATGGTTTCCAAGAGGAAGGATTTGCACACCCAAGTCAGGGCTTGTCTAATTATTCCTTTAGGAAAAAGGAGAGGCTTAGCCATAGGTTCTTTCGGCTTTGTTCCAGCATCTTTCGTGGTGTGCCCAGCTGTGCCTTAGTGGGCATGTCTGCTTGATTCTGGGGTTCATTGTAGATTTGAAGCCTCGGTGATATTTTGGTCTGTGCCCTTACTCTTTATTTTTTATTTTTCTCAGACCCAGGGTGGGGAAAAAGGGCCACTTCCCTCAACTCTCAGCAGTCTGTGGCCTCAGGGGACCCCCTGGGGTAAGCAGTGGGAGAGGGAACCCCAGAGGGACAGCCAGGAATCACAGAGCTGGTACTGCTCCGTCTTCCATCGCAGTTGCCCAGAGTCCAGTTGTCCCTCCCAAGGGTTTATTTTTCCCCAGAACTCAAATTCCTTTTTCATTATGGAGCCAAACATGATCAGGTAAATGGAGCCCACTTGCCTCGGAAGGCAGTCAAGAGTTTAAATGAAACATGTTCATTATATCTTGAACATCTTCCATGTCTATCATTTGTGTTAATTTTATTTTTTATTAGTTGCAGTGTATTTTATAATATGCTTTAGCCCAGGAGCTTGAGGCTGCAGTGAGTTGTGATTGTGTCATTGCACTCTAGCTTGGGTGACAGAGGGAGACCTTTTCTCAAAAAGAAAAAATAAAAACATGTATTGCGGGGATGGGCAGACTTTTGGTGGAGCGCCAAGTAGTAAATATTTTGAGCTTTCTGGACCATATCGTATTTCTCCCAACTATACTGCAAAGCAGCTATAGACTACATGTAAACAAATTGCACACTGAGTTCTAATAAAACTTTATTTACAAAGACAAGTGGTGGGCCATAGTTTACCTATCCCTGTGCTACACCAGAGTTTCTTTTTTCTGTTCCCTATTAGTAGACCTTTGGGATCTAAATACATTAATTCCTTTATACCTTTCAAAATGGAAGCCCCCATGAACATTTGATTTTGCAAACCCCTTGTGATATTTGTTGTACTTTGGTTGTATATTTTCTCTATACACAGTGACAAAAGAAGGTACTCAGAAATACTTACAGGTGAGCATTGTTTCATCAGCCCCAGCAGATTTGCATTTAACTGAAGAACCATTTGTAGGCAATGCTTGGTGTATATATATGGAATCACAGACCCCTTGCAAGAAAACTTGGCGGTTGTGGGACAGTCTGTGGCCCACAGGATGAAAGCACTGTTTACAGGCCATACACTGCCTCCTCGACCATTCTCCTAAAATCATTCTGAGGCAGCACTTTCTCCCCAGAGGACCGGCAGCTTAAAGCAATGGCAATATTTTGTTTCCTATTCTGTAATTACCAACACTATTTTGTTTCTTATTCTGTAATCCTCCTACCCTCCTCCGATTTTTCTTTTCTTGGTTTTCTCTCTGCTTCCTAAGGACTCCCACCCACCCCTGTAGGTGTCTGGTTACTGAGTTCATGGGTCATAAATCTCCAACTGCCGACATGGCCTGAGGGACAGAAACCAAGAAGTTAAGGGTGATTTGAGGTGTTCCTTGAAAGGAGAACACTTCTGTGAGGGCTTTACCTGTGTCTGCCTGAATGTGGAGACCGGCAGTGACCTCCTAGGAACTCAGCTATAATTCTGTGGAAATGGCTTTTCACTGAAGCACCAGGACACAGCTTTCTAGGGGCCATGGAGGTATAGAGCTTGAGTATAGAGTTTTGTTAGCAATGGCACATGTGAGATCACTTGGAAGCAAACTTTCTTTTACAGTCCAGAAAGTCTTGTGTGAACTAAAGGGAAGAAGTGGGCTGGACGTGTTTTTCTACAGCCCTGCCAGTGTCCCTACACATAGCAAGACAGCAATGCCAGTGCCCCCCCCATACAACATTAATGTCCCCACACACGCCAACTTACCACATACAACATGCTAGTGTCCCCATATGTCAGTGTCCCACACATACCATGCAGTGCTCCCCCACAACACCAGTGTCTCCTAGCAACACCCGTGTTACCTGTGATGCAGCAGTGTGGCCTCCACATGACAGTTGTCTGCGCTCCCCAGTGCTGGTCTCTGTTACCTTTAGACATTGTTCTGGTGCAGCCCTTCCTGGAGGGTCACTGCCTGGTTTAATTTCCTTCTACTCCACGTGGTGCCGCTGTAATGGAAGTACCAGGCGCTCAGTGCTGCTTGAGGCACAGAGAAATGGAAGCCTCCCCCTGCTGGCGGGGGAGTAAGCTGGTGCAGCTGCTTCTGGAGACAGCCTGGCAGCTCCTCGGAAGGTTTAATAGCGTTAGTTACCTCAGGACCCAGCAAGCCCACTCCTAGGTATGTACCCAAGAGAACTGAAGACACGTTTTCACAAAAACTTGTTCGTGTTTATAGCAGCACTGTTCACTATAATCAAACCCCAAATGTCCACCTGTGGGTGACTGGATAAACAAAATGGGGTTTCCTCATAAAATGGGATAGTCAGCCATAGGAATGGACCATGGATACGTGCCACGTGGGCAGATCTTAAAAACATTATGCTAAGAGAAGGAATCCAGTCACAAAGACAACATAAAATTTCATTTATGTGAAGTGTCCACAGTGGCACACCTGTGGAGATAGAAAGTATATTCGTGGCTGCTTAAAACCGGGGGGTGGAGTGGGTTCCAGGGATTGGAGGGTGATAACTAAAGAGTGCAGGGTTTCATTTCCTGTTGGTGAAAATGATGACAATCTAAAATTGAATGTGATGGTTTGCACACCTCTGTGAATATTCTCAAACCATATACTTTATTATTATTTTTGATCTTGCTCTGTCACTCAGGCTGGAGTGCAGTGGCATCATTATAGCTCACTGCAGCCTCAAACGGCTGGGCTCAAGTAATCCTCCTGCCTCAGTCTCCTGAGTAGCTGGGACTATAGTCACACACCACCAGGCCTGGCTAATATGTTCAATTTATTTGAGAGGTGGGGTTCTGGTTATAATGCCCAGGCTGGTATCGAACTCCTGCCTCAAATGAGCCTCCCACCTTGGCCTCCCAGAGTGCTGGGCTTATGGGCGTGAGCCACTGCATCTGGCAAGGGCTCTAGATTTAGGACGAGAACCCAAGTTTTCTTGCCCATTCCAGTGGGCTTTCTCCTTGTTCATTATCTCCTCCCAGACTATAAGATCCAGACTGCTCTCAAAGGAACTCCCAAAGTATGTCCCCCCTATTGAAGAACCAGAATAATTGAGTGCATCTGTTGGGTGGGAGGAACGAAGTGGTATCCCTAAGGCCAAAAAAGGTGGAGGAGGGCCTAGGGTCTGTGTGCGTCTTCCTCATTTAATTTTCCAAGGGCTCTGTGGGGTATTACATCTTTTGTTAGAGAAGAGGGAAGGGTTGGCTGACTTCTCCCATATCTTAAGCTGAGATTTGAACCCAGGAGTGTCTGGTATCTGAGTCCAGGCTCTAATAATCTGTTCCTGCCTTCACAGTCAGGCACTCCAAGCTACAGGGTGGGACCCGCTGCCTGAAGGCAGCGTGTTCTGTCAGAGGCCATAGCACCCACCTCACTGTGTGGACGGGGTGAAAGGGTGGAAGAGAAGGCAGAAGCTTGTGCGTGCTGGTCCCTCTGTCTGCAGCCTCCCTTCCTGTCACCGGGACAGCCCATACATCCAGAAGGGCAGTAGGTGGTATCAGGGCGGTTGAGGTGAGTGGTCTGAAAGGCAGGCCTTTCTCATCCCTGAGGAATTCGTCCTGGGGCAGGGGCTGTCCTTTGACCTGGTGTCCCCCTCTGTCCATTTATACAGCGTTGGCAATTAGCATTTGAAAGCTTTCTCCTGGTGCCGGAGAAACTGCTCAGAGCTCCGAGTATTCTTCCAGTGCCCAGAACCAGAAGATAAGGCAAAGAACCTACTTAGCAATTACAGGGACAGTAAATAATTCCATTTTTTACTTGTAAACTGTTTTAAAGATAAAAGAGACTTCAGGGTGGCACAGAGGAAGCAGGTCAAGGCTGAGAGGAATGTTTGAGGGAGGCAGCACAGACCTCTGCTTCTCAGCCTCTGAGTATCTCCACTCTCCAGGCCTCTCACAGTGAAGCAGCAGCGGCTCTCAGCTTGGCTGTTCATAAAAAAATGTTGAGGCCGAGGTCCCACTGCAGAGGGTCTGATGCAATGGGTCTGGGGGGTTCCAGGGCTCGGGGACGTACAGCTCCCAGGTGACTCTGATGTTCGCCAAAATTCCCTTTCTAGTCTCTGGAACAGGTGTCCTCAAACTGCGGCCTGCGGGCCACATGAAGCCGTGTGAATTGTATTTGTTCCCGTTTTGTTTTTTACTTCAAAATAAGATATGTGCAGTGTGCATAGGCATTTGCTCATAGTTTTTTTTTTTTAAAAATTATAGTCCGGCCCTCCAACTGTCTGAGGGACAGTGAATTGGCCCCCTGTTTATAAAGTTTGAGGACGCCTGCGTCTGGAATAGAGAAACAATTTGTTTTAACTCTTCCCAGCTGGAACATTCTGGTTTTCAAAGGGCTTCAGTTAAAGTAGGTTTGGGAGGCAGGCAAGAGAGTGTCGATTCTATCCTACTGTGTAAATGACCAAATAGCCCCGTCCATGTTGAGAACCCCGGCGCTTTATCATTCGGTTCAGCAAACACAGTTAAATATGAGTGCCCATATCATAATAGGCGACCTACACATTTTAATTTTTTCCATGCATCTTCTTTAAAAAGAGCCACACCTCTTTAAGCATCCCGGAACGTTTAGGTGGACCTTGGAATCTCTGAGACTTGGCGGCTTGCTCGCGCCACTTCCACCTTCTTACACTAGAGGGCGCGAGAGGACCGCAAAGCCGTGGGGCGAGAGGAGGGGGACCTCAAATCAGGCAACTGGGGGTGGTTTCCCCAAATATTAGTAGGACCTAAACAAGGCCAAAGCTGCTCTCTGCGTTTCTACTGGGAGAGACTGCAGACGTCCACATCTCTTTGGGCAGATAATCATTAGTTCAACGTGACAACTGCCTGGGAAGGGACCTGGCCGGGTGCGGCAGACGCGGGAAGCGAGGCGCGGAGGTGGGTGGGGAGTTGCAGGAACCGCCGGCTCTGTCTGCAGAGGAGCCGCAATAAACGTAGATATCAATAAACGTAGATATTACCACTTTTTTTCAGAGAAGGAAAGAATTTTTCACACCAGGTAGTAGATTTAAATTTCTATCGTGATTGATAGCAGGGAGATTCAGGTCTTGACAGGCAAAGAGAAGGAGGATCACTTTTCAAGGAGTTTAAATTGACCACCCACACGAAGAAAGGGGCGCGCCGCTTGTGACTCAGGGCTTCTTGTGCGCCAGATGTTTCTAGAATAAGAAAGCGAAGGCTTTCTGCTGACTGAGGGTGGGCTGGCCCGGCTATTGTTAGAAGTGCATGTTTGATCTGAGCTTCAAGGTAGAGTGGAAAAAACACCACCATGCCCTTGGGCTTCTTTGCCCACAGGTGACCAACAGACTCCAGATCCTAAAACAGCTGGTGATGTGGACTGACTCAGAGCAACATCACACAGTGACTTTACCCTGGTGGCCTCGTTTGAAATGATTACTTTGGTCTGCTGGACTTTCTCAGTGGCTGTGTGCTGTGCTGTTATGTCTAGACAAATTAAACTTGGGAATGGGGAAGCTCTTCTCATAGGTTTTCCCTCCTGATGTCCTTCTCCCCAACTCTTGCTATTTATATACATTCTGGCTTTGCCTGGAGTGGAGTTTGTTTTCTCTTTAGTGTGTTAATCTAGAGAGTGCTAGCAAGACCTGGTGAAGCCAGTATTCACTATAATAACATTGAAGTTTTGTTTTAGTTTTTAACTGGTAAACTATAAATTACTGTTTGTCTGGCCTGGCACTAGCACTCTGGGAGGCTAAAGAGGGAGGATTGCGTGAGCTCAGGAGTTTGAGGCCAGCCTGAGCAAGAGAGAGACCCTGTCTCTACCAAAAATAGAAAAATTAGCTGGGTGTGGTGTTTGGTGCCTATAGTCCTCAGGAGTCCCAGGCAGGAGAAGCACTTGAACCCAGGAGTTTGAGGTTGCTTTGAGCTAGGCTGAGGCCACGGTACTTTAGCCTGGGGCAACTGAGTGAGTCTCTGTCTCAAAAACAAAACAAAACAAAATAAAACTTTATCTTATTGGAGTTGCCTTAATTGTGGTGGTGGTGGTGGCAGTGTGTTTGGAATTCAGGTATTGTGTAAAAGTATTCAGGTTGGAATGACAAGTGATCTTTGTTGCGGTTCAATGTTCAGAGCAGGTAGGCACCATGCTATCTAGGCTGGAAGCTTTAGCTTCCCTGGATACAGCCATTAGCAGAAATTTCTCAAGAGAGGAAAGAGTCCGTCTCTGTATTCAGGAGGCAGTGTAACTGACACCGGGGAGCAAAATATTGGCAGCAAGTAACTGCTAGAATCTATGCTCTTTGTTTTATAGAAATCTATAGAGGAGGCCACTGCCACCAAAACCTGTACCCAGGAAGCTAAGTTAGTGCTTCCAGCTTCTTGTATTGGGCCTGCTTTCATCAGAGCCCTGCCTCTCCAGGGGCAGTCTGCAGAGCGCAGCATCTGTGCTTCTGGAAGCTTGTTAAAATTCAGGCTCTCAGGCCCTGTCCTCCACTGATTGAACAGGGTCTGCTCTGGAGTCAGGGATGTGATGTCTCAGAGGTGCAGCTGGAGCCAGGGATCAAGCCAGTTGGGTGAAGTACCCATCTCCTGAGTGGTCAATCTGCCCATCAGCTATCCCTTTTGCCCTGCTGGGGAACACCCATCCTGAATGCAGGGCACCACTGGAGATGGCTCATTTGCGGGCAGTGAGGTGGGACTAGGGCTCTGCCCAGAGGAACCAGAAGACCTAATTATCAGAGTAATGACAGTGGTTTTGCCCCTTTCACTTTGGGGCATGGCTGTTTCCCAAAACCTCTTGAAGTGCAGGGGTGGCTGGACAGAAAGTCCCCCGGTGCCTTATCCATACATATCACATGTTGGGGAGCCCTGGGCAGTTGGGATGTGGACCTCCACCCAGTCTAACAAGCACTCAGCATCTCACATTCACTGGGAAAATAGACCCCAGTGCCCCAGGACGGTTATGTAGTCACTGAGCCACTGTGGGCACATCAGGACAGGTGTGCCTTGATCAGGAGGGTCCAAGGACTTTCAGATGGGGCTGTGGCATTGACTTAACATTTGCAGGGACTGTATAGCTATGGAGCACCAGCACACGCCAAAGGGTTGCAGCCATGAACTAAGTTCATCTCCCAGATGAGAAGAGCACAGGTTGGTCTGTCAGCAGGCAAAGCCCTTTCTGTGCCCAGGGCCATCGCTGGAAGAAGACAGGCCAGCTTGGGGTCCCAGTGGTCTGGACACCACTTGGGTGCTTTGTACCCAGAAGCTTCCCAGTTATTTCTGCGGGCTGCTCTTTGGTTCCCTACAATACTGAGGTCACAGTTAGGGATGAATTCCCTGGGAGTCTTAAAGAGCCAGGGACAGGGAGAGTATTGAGAAAGGTCGGGGGTGAGTGGGAGAGGTGATTTCACCTTTCCTTTTCTTAGGCCATGGTGGCTTCTGGGACAGGAAGACCTCAGAAAAGGGGGAAAGTTCAGGATAGAAGGGGGTTGGGTGGACAGGGCCAGACAACTGTGCTTGAAGTGCTGACTGGGCCTTCTCTTTCTTGTGGCTTTGGTTACCGCGGCTGGTTCTAACACGCCTGAGCCCACGCGGAGGCGGGCAGAGGCACTGGCAGCCTTTCAGGGCGTTGTTTTCATCCATTAGCTCATGCTGTGCAGAATGACAGTGAACAGGGCCCCATGTCCCTCGCTTTGTTTATATACTTTTTTTTTCTTTGTGAGAAAAAAGAGCTGACTCTTTCAAGAGACAAGAAAACCAAGTTTTGTCTTCCCTTCCTATTACTGTCAAACAAAAGTCACCTTCAAACTCAGTCTCGAATGGGGTCTGTCACTGGCAGGAAGCAGGGCCTTCCCTCGTGAATGTATAACTTACAGTAAGTTCTCAGCAGACCGAAAAAAATCCCTTTTATCATGTTCTGTTTTTTTTCTTCCCACTGTTTTATTTCACTTACAACATCACTCAGGCCCAAATGGTATTTGTCAGGGGTAATTGGCAAACGCTAGAGGCTGTGTTCAAGGCCGGTTGCACGGAAATTCTCAAGGCAGTTGTCCATGTTGAAAGAAAGTATTACATTTGATCTTTTTTTGTGTGTGATTTTTGCAGACATGCTGCGTGTCTGCATTCTTTAGCCTTACAACCCCTTTATATTTCAGGGAGGAGAATCCTCGCAGGAAGTAGCACTTCACAGTTAATTTACAGCATGCCCGAGAAATAGCCACAACACATGAAAAGTCATTTTGCAAACATGACCATGATTTATTTTTATTAGCTAGCTAATAAACCTGCACTGGTTTGCAGGTTGTTCCATATTGAATTACGACTTCAAGCTTTGCATTTCATGAGCGTTTCTGTGTGGATGTTTATTCTTCTGGATGAAAATATGTCTGAGGATGGTGGCAACCTTCCATGAGATGCTGTAATAGCCTCTCACGTGGTCTTGTCTTAAGCTACATGCTTCTCTGGTGTAGGGCATCGTATAGCCAGCAAATTAGAATCATCTGACTCAACTGGGCCCAGGGAGCAGAAATAATGTGACTGAGCCCTGCTGTGAATGGCGACTGGGTCTCCTAAACAGGTCACGTCACAGGCTACCAGGTGGTCCCTCTGTGCATTTTCTCTTCTCAGGTACAGAGCATAGTATAAATGACATATCTGGAGGTTTTTTCAATCCATGCAATTCCATATAAATATGATTTCCTCCAGTTGCAGATGTGCATGTATATACTTATAAGGAAATGGCAGATGCCAAGGACTGGGGGTGGCAAGGCTCATGGGAAACTCACAGGACCTTGTTCCGCACTGCTGGGACAAGTGTGCAGCAGCAAAACACCAACAGCCACTTGGATGTTACAGAAAACTCTAGACCAGGGGCTGGCAGACTATGGCCAGTCCCTATTTTTATAAATGAGGCTTCTTTTTTTATTAATATAAAGTATTTTTTTATTGTGGCAAAATATGGACAAAATCAAATTTACCATCTTAACCATTTTTAATTGCACAAGTCAGTGGCATTGAGTACATTCATGGTTGTGCCCCAAACAGAGACTCTGTACCATTAACCAACAACTCCCCATTTCCCTGTCCCCACAGCTTCTGCCTTCCTCCATTCTACTCCCCACCTCTAGGAATTTGCCTATTCTAGGTACTTCATAGAAGTGTAATTGTACGTCTTTCTTGCTCTTTCATTTAGACTAGTAATTTTCTTGTCCACACACTTGTGCGTGTTGCTCATCCATGCAATCTGCTGACGGATCTTTGGTTGTTTCTGCCTCCTGGCTCTTGTGCTAATACTACTATGAATGTTCAGGTATAAGTAAATGTCTGAGTAAATTCTTTGTGCACATACCCAGGAGTGTGTACATAGGGTTTCTCATGTCTTCTGGTTTACCAGTCACTGAATGTCCACTTTCACTTTCCCACAACAGAGTTGAGTAATTGTAACAGAGACCACAGGGCTCCCAAAGCTGAAAATATTTGCCATCTAACCCTTTACTTGCGCTGTGCAGACAAAACTCGCTGCCCTCTGCTGCAGCTGCCACAATATGGGCTCTCCGATGGAGAGTTCCCCTCCCGGTCACTGGCTGTGAACCTGGCCTAGCTGTTTGACAGTTCTTGGTGCCCACAGAGTGATCGCTTCGGCCGTGCTCTGGCCAGTGGCGGACTCTCCTGGTCCTACCCCTCTGCTGTCCTCCTAGGGCTTCCCGGAAATCATAAGATCCTGCTCTTTTGTTCTCTTAAAAAAGTGGAGTGAAGGTTTATTTCTCCCTGTGCCAATGCATATGTATGTTTCCTGGGGCTGCCATACACATTACCACAGATGTGGCGACTTAAAACGACAGAAAGTTCTCGCACAGACCTGAGATCAGGTGCGGCTGGGGCTTAGTCCCTCTGGAGGCTCTGAGGGAGCGTCTGTACTATGCCCGTCTCCTCCCTTCTGGTGCTCGCCAGAAAGCCTGAGGGCTCCTTGGCCTGCAGATGTGTCACTCCCATCTCTGCCTCTATGGTCACATCACCCTCTCCCCGTGTCTCCCTGTGTATCTGTTTCTCCTTGTAGCTTATAAGGTCTTGCCATTGGATTTAGGGTTCATCTTGTTAATCTAGGATGATCTCAGCTTGAGATCCTTTACTTAATGACATCCACTAAGACCAATTTCCAAATAAGGCCACACGCGTAGGTGCTGGGCTTAGGGAGTTGGCATGTCTTGTTTGGTGGAGGTCACACCATGCAACCCACCACCACGTATATGGATGTCATCCAAATCCAACCTGTATAGATGTATACCTGTAATAAAATGACACGGCCCATGAATGGGCTCACATTTTGA
The DNA here is from genome assembly GCA_963574355.1 of Loris lydekkerianus. Lineage (NCBI taxonomy): Eukaryota > Metazoa > Chordata > Mammalia > Primates > Lorisidae > Loris > Loris lydekkerianus. The sequence continues at coordinate 37,451 of CAUYPK010138320.1, forward strand.
GAAAATCTAGAAAATTTGGTAGGGAAGGAAAGCCAATGCTGCTACTTTTTTTGGTGACATTCACAAAATAGTTATTCACATGTTCAGTAAAGCAGTCATGTCAAGATATTGCTAATGTAATCAATGAACTAATTTTAACAGTGGATTTTAAGGAATAGATTTTTTTTTTTTTTTAAGCAGGAACTCAACTTTATTGCATCAAGCAGCCACTTATATACAGCGTGGGGAAGGGGTGGGGAAAGAAGGCGGGGGATGAGGTGCATGACAGGGTTGGGCCAATGGCATGGTACCACGTTGGCTGTACCTAGGTAGAGGCAGTTTCAGGCTGGGCCTTGCTGAGTCATTGCTATGCGGAAGTAGCTCGATGGATCTACTTCTAGTCAGGCTCCGGAAGTTGCACTAGGCCTCAGGCACATGGCAGGGCCCAACAATCCCCTCTTTTATTTTTTGTATGGTGGAAAACATAGCCCCTGTCATAGGTTGCCTGCTCTTGCAGTTTCAGTCTTACCCGTCATGGGGATACAAACATCAGTGGTTTGGTCCCTGTCTTAGGTTGACTGAACGCAGAGTGATCTTACCCGTCTTTGGGTACTATGAATGTAATCCACAGTGCAGGAATAGATTTTTTTTAAAAAAGAGTTTTTAGTGAAGATGAGAGGCTAATTAAGGACACAACTCCCTTCATCATAGTTTCAAAGAAAATGAAATGCCTAGGAATATAACTAAGAAAGGAGGTGAAGGACATCTATAAAGAAAATTATGAAACCCTAAGAAAGGAAATAGGAGAGGATATTAACAAATGGAAGAACATACCATGCTCATGGCTGGGAAGAATCAACATTGTTAAAATGTCTATACTTCCCGAGGCAATCTACCTATTCAATGCCATCCCTATTAAAATACCAACATTGTGCTTTCAAGATTTGGAAAAAATGATTCTGCATTTTGTATGGAACCAGAAAAAACCCCGTATAGCTAAGGCAGTTCTTAGTAATAAAAATAAACCTGGCATCACTATACCAGATTTTAGGCTGTACTACAAAGCCATACTGGTCAAGACAGCATGGCACTGGCACAAAAATAGAGACATAGACATTTGGAATGGAATAGAAAACCAGGAAATGAAACTAACATCTTACAACCACCTAATCTTCGATAAACCAAACAAGAGCATACCTTGGGAGAAAGACTCCCTGTGCAATAAATGGCATTGGGAGAACTGGATATCCACATGTAAAAGACTGAAACTGGACCCACACCTTTCTCCCCTCGCAAAAATTGATTCAAGATGGATAAAGAACTTAAATTTAAGGCAAGAAACAATAAAAATCCTCAAAGAAAGCATAGGAAAAACACTGGAAGATATTGACCTGGGGAAAGATTTCATGAAGAAGATTGCCATGGCAATTGCAACAACAACAAAAATAAACAAATGGGACTTCATTAAACTGAAAAGCTTCTGTACAGCTAAGGAGACAACAACCAAAGCAAAGAGACAATCTACACAATGGGAAAGGATATTTGCATATTTTGAATCAGACAAAAGCTTAATAACTAGGATCTGTAGAGAAGTCAAATTAATACACATCAAAAAAACCAACAATCCCATATACCAATGGGCAAGAGACATGAATAGAACCTTCTCTAAAGAAGACAGACGAATGGCTAACAAACATATGAAAAAATGTTCCTCATCCCTATCTGTTAGAGAAATGCAAATCAAAACCACCCTGAGATAGCATCTAACCCCAGTGACAATGGCCCACATCACAAAATCTCAAAATTGCAGATGCTGGTGTGGATGTGGTGAGAAGGGAACACTTTTACACTGCTGGTGGGACTGCAAACTAGTACAACTTTTTTGGAAGGGAGTATGGAGAAACCTCAAAGCACTCAAGCTAGACCTCCCATTCAATCTTGCAGTCTCATTACTGGGCATCTACCCAGAGGGAAAAAAATTCTTTTGTCATAAGGACACTTGGATTAGACTGTTTATTGCAGCTCAATTTACAATCGCCAAAATGTGGAAACAGCCTAACTGCCCACCAACCCAGGAATGGATTAACAA
>CAUYPK010138328.1:0-14385 GCA_963574355.1 Loris lydekkerianus
GCTATAACCCAACTATACCATAAGACTATGAGGAAAGGACCAAGGAAGGGGAAGGGAGGGGGGAGGTTTGGGTGGAGGGAGGGTGATGGGTTGGGCCACATCTATGGTGCATATTTTTATCTATAATAAAAAAAAAAAAAAAAGAAAAGAAAAGAAAAGACAGGCAGAGCGCAGTGGTTCACAGCTGTGATCCTAGCACTCTGGGAGGCCAAGACAGGTGGCTTGTTTGAGCGTAGGAGTTTGAGACCAGCCTAAGCATGAGCAAGACCTGGTCTCTACTTAAAAAAAAAAAAGAAAAAGAAAAACTAGTGGGGCATGGTGGTGCATGCCACTATCAGCAGCTACTGGGGGGATTACTGAAGAGGATTACTCAAGCCCAACAGCTTGAGGTTGCTGTGAGCTATGACTCTATGGTACTCTATGGGGGCGGAGGGCAAGAAAGTAAGGCTCTGTCTCAAAAAAACTGGGCTAAAAACCTCAAAGACATACACAAAAACCAAAGAAAATACACAAATGATAAGCACATGAAAGGATGTTTCTCATTATATGTAATAAGAAAAATGCAAATTAAAACGAGATACCACTGCAGACCTATTAAAATGGCCAAAATCCAGAACATTGCCAACACCAAATCTGGTGAGGATATGGAACAACAGGGACCCTCATTCATTGCTGCTGGGATTGCAAAATGCATAGCCACTTTGGAAGATAGTTTGGTGGTTTCTTACAAAGCTAAATAGTTTTAAAATACAATCCACAAAAGGATAGCTTGAGCCCAAGAATGTAAGATTGCTGTGAGCTATGATGATGCCAATGTATTCTACTGAGGGCTACAGAGTAAGAGTTTGTCTCAAAAAAAAAAAAAAAAAGCGTGTTGGGTGGAGCCTGTGGCTCAGTGAGTAGGGCACTGACCCCATATACCGAGGGTGAAGGGTTTGAACCCGCCCTGGCCAAACTGCAACAAAAAACAGCTGGGCGTTACAGTGGGTACCTGTAGTCCCAGCTACTTAGGAGGCTGAGGGAGGAGAATCGCCTAAGCCCAAGAGCTGGAGGTTGCTGTGAGCTGTTGACACCAAGGCACTCTACCAAGTGCGACAAAATGAGACTCTGTCTCAAAATAAATAAATAAATAAATAAATAAAATAAAATAAATGCATTAAGTTGGCAGGGCAAGGTGGCTCACACCTGTAATCCTAGCACTCTGGGAGGCCAAGGTGGGAGGATTGCATGAGCTCAGGTGTTCGAGACCAGCTTGAAAAACTCAAGACCCTGTTCTATTAAAAATAGAAAAAACTAGCCAGGTATGGTGACAGGTGCTTGTAGTCCCAGCCACTTGGGAGGCTAAGGCAAGTGGATCACTTGAGCCAGGAATTTAAGGTTGCTATGAACTATGATGCCACGACACTCTACCCAGGGACACAGAGGGAGACTGTCTTAAGAAAAAAAAAAAAAAAAAGGGCTGGGCGTGGTGGCTCACACCTATAATCCCAGCACTCTGGGAGGCCAAGGCGGGCGGATTGCCTGAACTCACAAGTTCAAGACCAGCCTAAGCTAGAGTAAGACCCAGTCTCTAAAGAAGAAAAAAAAAAAAACAGCCCGGCATTGTTGTGGGTGCATGTAGTCCCAGCTACTGGGGCGGATGAACCACGTCAATAGCTTGAGCCCAAGAGTATGAGGTTATTGCAAGCTATAACACTATGACACTCTGGGGGGGACAAACGAGACTCTGTCTCAAAAAAAAAAGATACAATCCAGCATTTATGATCCTCAGTATTTATGGGAAGAAGTTGAAAACCTATGTTTACACAAAACTTGCACGTGAATGCTTACAGCAGCTTTATTTATAATTACCAAAACTTAGAAGCAACCAAATGCCCTTAAGTAGGTTGATGGAAAAATATGGCATATCCAGGCAATAGAATATTATTCAGCACTAAAAAGAAATGAACTATTAAGTCATGAGAAGACACAAAGAGAACTTAAATGCATATTATAAAGTAAAAAAATCAATTTGAAAAAGTCTACATACTATAGATTCCAACTTACAACACTCTGGAAAAGGCAGAGCTTGGGTGGCACTTGTGGCTCAGCGGGTAGGGTACTGGCCCCATATACTGAGGGTGATGCGTTTGAACCTGACCCCAGCCAAACTGCAACAAAAAACAGCCTGGCGTTGTGGCGGGTGCCTGTAGTCCCAGCTACTCAGGAGGCTAAAGCAAGAGAATTGCCTAAGCCCTGGAATTGGAGGTTGCTGTGAGCTGTGACACCATAGCACTCTACCACCAAGGGTGACAAAGTGAGAATCTGTCTCCAAAAAAAAAAAAAGAAAAGGCAGCACTATGGAGATAGTTAAAAGATCAGTGATTGCCAGGTGTTAGAGGAGAAGCAGGGACAAATAGGCAGAGCAGGGAGGACTTACAGGGCTGTGAAACAACTCTCTGTATGATACCACAATGGTGGGCACATGTCATTACACACACGTCTAAACTCATGGAATGAATGCCTAACACCAAGAAGGAATCCTAACATAAACTATGTGGTTTGGGTGTAGGCTCATCACTTATAACAAACATACTGCTCTGGTGGAGGATGTTAAAGATGGGGAAGGCTGCGCATGTGTGGGGAAAGGGAATAGATGAGACATCTCTGTACCTTTCACTCAGTTTTGCTGTGAACCTAAAACTTCTCTAAAACATAATCTATTTAAAAAACAAAACTCACATCATAAGGTCCAGTTAAAATGGAAGTAAATCATAAAGGAGATGATAATAAACCATATGGAATCCACCAAAAGAAATGCATACAATTCACATAAAGGCTTACCATCAATCTGGGAGGTACCTGATATAAAAATTGAAACTAGAAGACCTCAAAATAGTTACAGACCAATAAATAAAGTACCAAAATTGAGCACTCACATAAATGGCAAAAACCTATCTCTGGCATTTTAGCATCTGTTCATAAAGATTTAAAAATAATGCTTGCTGAATAAAAGAAAATACATATCCTTTAATATGCTTAACTTGTAAACAATTCTTAGAAGTTCTGTTGTTGGCTTTCTGATCTTTAAGAAACATCAATGAAGAAAAAAACTGAAAGTGACTTCCAACTATATGGCAAACTGTCTTGATATAGACCCTCCTTCCCTGAAAACACGGAAGTATCTAGGACAATGTTACAAAAATACATAGTAGAACTTGAAAAAATACAAAGGAAATTCCAGGGTAACAGAAATAAGAGGGAACTGAAAGGTAGAAGTGAGCACGCAAGGTGACTAAAGGATCCCAGGAGATTATCAGCTGCAGATATAGGCCCTAACTGCTAGGGACTGGGAGCCGATATTTTACAAGGTAAGTGTCTGCAAAACTATGCTGTGATAGACTGGCAAGGCTGAAAATGATGAAAGAAATGTACATTTTTATGTCTGAGAACACCGTGTATTTTATCCTAGCAGTCACAATGTGAATTATGTAACTCTCAGATTGATTAGGTGTACCCAGTCCACGGAAGGAAGTCTTTGGCACGTATACAGGCTATATAATATCCAAGAATGCCCCATCTTCATAATAAACATTAAAAAGCTAAGCTGGAAACTAGACTTTTACAAGCACAGTATCACTCAGATATTATCATTTATAATAGTGCCTTTGTTTATGAGGGACTGGGACCAGGAAGCTACAATCTTTTGGATGAGGTAACCAATCTCTCTACTATGTAACCTAAACACACCAGTTTCCTTCTACATCCTTCAGATTTAGTCCACCAATCTCCCTCTTTTTTGAGACAGAGTCTCACTTTGTCACCCCCAGTAGAGTGCCATGATGTCATAGCTCACAGCAACCTCAAACACTTGGGCTCAAGTAATTCTCTTACCTCAGCTTCCCAGGTAGCTGAGACTACAGGCACCAGTCACAACATCTGGCTGTTTTTAGAGATGGGGTCTCTCTCTGGCTCAGGCTGGTTTCTCCTAACCTCAGGCAATCCACCTGCCTCAGCCTCCCAGCATGCTGGGATTACAGACATGAGCCATTATGCCTGGCCTAGTCCATCAATCTCAGTCGCCACAGAGGTTTTAATGTGCTCTTGTTGAAAGGCCTCTCAGCAATATTGGTGTGCATGAAGCAAGGAACAAGAACTGAGACTTCTGATAAAAGCCTGGACCCTAGAAGGGACTGTGACCTCAAGAAAATGAGAGCACCAGGCCCAGAAAGTTTCAATGGCAAATTCTATCAAATTGTTAAAGAAGAGAACATCAATTTTACATAATCTCTTCTGGAAAATAGAAGAGAACAAAAGTCTTCCCAACTCACATTGTAAAGCCAGCATTACCCTGATACCAAAGCAAGAAAAAAGAAAACTATAAGCCAATAGCCCTTATGAACATGGACACTAAAGTCTCCAACAAAATATTAGCATATCAACATATCAAATACAGTTACGCACACAAATACAAATTACACCACAAAGAAGTGGAGTTTATCTTGAGAATGCAAAGCTGGTTAGGTATCTGAAAAATCAATCAATGTAATCACCATATTGAAAATCTAAAGCTCAATCAATATAATCACCATATTGAAAATCTAAAGCAGTGGTTATCAACTTTTCTAATGCCACAACCCTTTAATACAGTTCCTCATGTTGTGGTAACCCCCAATCATAAAATTATTTTTATTGCTACTTCATAACTGTAATCTTGCTACTATTATGAATCGTAATGTAAATATCTGATATGCAGGATGTATTTAGGCAACCCCTGTGAAAGGGTCGTTTGACCCCCACAGGTTGAGAACCGCTCATCTTAAGAAAAAACACCTTAATGATAAGTGACTAAATGCTTTTTAGGACATCAGGAACAAGACAAAGACATCCACTCTTACTACTCCTACTGAAATCTCTAGCCAGTTTTAAAAGGAAAAACAAATGATAACAACAACAAAAAACAAACAGTCAAAGAAATAAAACTACCCATACCCATATTCACAGACAACATGATTATTTATACAGAAAATCTCAAAGAAACTACAAAACTCCTCCCAGAACTAATAATTGAGTTTAGCAAGGTCATAGGATACAAAGTCTACAACAAAACATATTAGTCATATTCCCATATACTATCAATGAGCAATGAACAATTAGAAATAAAAGAAAGCAATAATTAGGTATAAATGTCACAAAACATTTACGTGATTTATATGCTAAAAACTATAGACACTGAAGAAAGTAATTAAGAAAGTATTAAATAATTGGAGAGACCCACCATGTTCACAAAATGGAAGAAATGGTGTGAGAAAGATGTCAATTCTTCCCAAACTAACCTAAAGATTTAAGGTAATTCTAATCAAAATTCTAGCGTTTTTTGTTGATATAGACAACCCAATTCTACAATATAAAAGGAAAGGCAGAGGAGCTAGAATAGCAAAAATAACTTTGAAAAGGGAAAAATAAAATTGCAGAAACCACACTTCACAATTTTAAGACTTACCATAAAACTATAGGAATGAAGAGTATAGAGACGCACAAACCCAAATTATTTTAAATGAAGGTAAGGAAGCAATTCAGTTCTCTTCAATAAATAGTGCTGGAACAACTGAACATAAATATATATAGAAGAACCTTACCCTAACCTTCCTACTTTATATAAAAATTAACTTGGAAAGTGAAAGGTTAAAGAGCCAAAGATGAAAGATTATTCCAAGGCACGAGATGAAAGAAAAACAGAGGCCCGGTTTGTGCAAGTAAAATGACTTTATTCCACCTGGGTGAAGGTGGGGTAAGATTTCCAACTGGGCTGGGAAGAAATCCACATGTAGGTAATGGGGGTGGGGGAGTGTTTGAAGGTCAGGAAGGTGGGAGTCAGGACATTTCCTTTCCTGTGTTGGACATCTGTTGTAAGGGTAGAGGTTGGTCCATTTACCTTTCCCCCGTGGGGTTGATCCATTCACCTTTCTTAGGTGGGACATCCAGTGGGAGAGGGTAAGTGAGTTGATTCTTTTAGGCAGGTCTACCCTATTTAGCCGGGCTTTGACCCTATCAGAAGGGATAAACATAAAATGTAAAATGTTAACCTTCCATAATAAATCCCAGGAGAACTGGCCTGGTGCTCAAAGTCAATACCACCAATGATTAAATCACAATAGCATATACCCTTATATTATAAAAAGGGTACCTCACCTCTGTGGTAATCCTTCTAAAACCCCCTAACCCTGGGATAATCATAAGAAAAACATAAGACCAACTCAAATTGAGGGAGTTCCACAAAATACCTGACCAATATCTCAAACTATCAAAACAATGAAAAACAAAGACTCAGAAACTTTCAGAGATGAGACACAAGATGAGTAAATGCAATGTGGTATCCTGGACTTGAATCCTTGAATAAAAAGTAGACATTAGGCCCTGGTGTGATTCCATCCTGTGTGGCTATTCCTTGGAGCAGTAGTCGTTTTATCTCTGTCCGCCTTCTCGCCCACCTAAGTGCGTGCCACCACCTCATGGAAGATTTGATGGACATGGACATGAGCCCCTTGAGGCCTCAGAACTATCTTTTCAGTTGTGAACTAAAAGCCAACAAAGATTATCACTTTAAGGTGGATAATGATGAAAATGAGCACCAGTTATCTTTAAGAACAGTCAGTTTAGGGGCTGGTGCAAAGGATGAGTTGCACATTGTTGAAGCAGAGGCAATAAATTATGAAGGCAGTCCAACTGAAGTAACACTGGTAACTTTGAAAATGTCTGTACAGCCAACGGTTTCTCTTGGGGGCTTTGAAATAACACCACCTGTGGTCTTATAGTCGAAGTGTGGTTCAGGGCCTGTGCATATTAGTGGGCAGCACTCAGTAGCTGTGGAAGAAGATGCAGTCAGAAGATGAAGAGGAGGAGGATGTGAAACTCTTAAGTATGAAGATGATGATGATGATGATTTTGATGAGGAGGAAACTGAAGAAAAAGCTCCAGTGAAGAAATAAGTGTGAAACACTCCAGCCAAAAATGCACAAAAATCAAAGCAGAATGGAAAGGATTCAAAACCATCAACACTGAGATCAAAAGGTCAAGAATCCTTCAAAAAACAGGAAAAACTCCTAAAACACCAAAAGGACCTAGTTCTGTAAAAGACATTAAGGCAAAAATGTAAGCAAGTATAGAAAAAGGTGGGTCTCTTCCCAAAGTAGAAGCCAAGTTCATCAATTATGTGGAGAATTGCTTCCAGATGACTGACCAGGAGGCTATTCAAGATCTCTGGCAGTGGAGGAAGTCTCTTTAAGAAAATAGTTTCAACAGTTTGTTAAAATTTTCCATCTTACTTCATTTCTGTAACAGTTGATATCTGGCTGTCCTTTTTATAATGCAGGGTGAGAACTTTCCCTACTGTGTTTGATAAATGTTGTCCAGGTTCCATTGTCAAGAATGTGTTGTCCAAAATGCCTGTTTAGGTTTTAAAGATGGAACTTCACCCTTCACTTGGTTTTAAGTATGTATAGAAGGTTATGATAGGGCATAGTAGTAGTGGTGGTCAGACATGGAAATGGTGGGGAGACAAAAATATACATGTGAAATAAGCTCACGATTTTAACAAAGTAAAACAAAAAAATAGACATTAGTGGAAAAACTAGTTAAGTTTAGCTAATAATGATGTACTGATGTTGGTTTTTCAGTTTGGACACATGTACCATATGTAAGATAAATCAAGTGAGTAATATACCAGAACAGTCTTCCATTTTTCTATAAACTTAAAATTATTCCAAAATAAAAAAACTATCTTTACAAAATAGATTTGTGATCTAGAGCAAAGAGTCCTTAAACACAGCACCAAAAGCACAATCCATAAAACAAAATAGTGATGAACAGAACCTTCATCAAATTTTAAAACTTGTTTTAGAAAAGACATTGCAAAGAGAATGAAAAGATAAATTAGTGTGTGGGAGAAAATATTTGCAAATTAGATATTCTAAAAAAGACATATCCAAAACTTGAAAAACTCTTAAAAACTCAATAGTAAGAAAACAACTCAATTAAAATATATATATATATACACACATATACATATATATATATTCAAAAGACTTGAACACTTTAACACAGAGAAGAGCAAATGGGAAATAAAAACATGAACAATATTCAAAATAAAAACTAAAATTAGGATGAGATACAATTACATGCCTACTAGAATAGCTAAAAATAAAACATACTGGCCATACCAAGAACTAGTAAGGATATAAAAACTAAAATTCTCATATACCCCACTGGTGGAAATGCAAAATGGTACAGCTTACTCAAGAAATCAATGTGGTAGTTTCTTTATAAAGTTAAAAATGCATTTACCTATGACTTAACAATCCTACTCAAGGTATTTACCCAAGTGAACTAAAAATGTATTTTCCCACAAAAACCTATACACAAATATTTATAGCAGCTCTATTCATAAATACCAAAACAATCCTAAGATCCATCAATGAATGAGTAAATAAACAGTGGGATATCTTTATAATAAAATACTACTCAGCAATAAAATGGAACAAACTACTGATATACAGAATTTAATTCGCAAAGGCACCATGTTGAGTAAAAGAAGCCAGTCTCAAATGGTTTCACATGGTATAATTCTGTTTATATGACATTCTCAAAAGGACAGAACTACAATGACCAAGAATAGATCAATGATTCCAGAGATTATAAGGATGTAGGGAGGGTGTGCCTACTAAGGGACAAGAGACTTTTTGGGGTGTTACAGAACTCTTCCTTCCTTCCTTTTTTCTTCCTTCTTGCCTTTCTGCCTTTCTTTCCTCCCTCCCTTCCGTTCCTGTCTTCCTTCCTTCCTTCCATTTCTGCCATCCTTCTCTCTCTTTCTCTCTCTCTCCTCCTTTCTTTTTTATTGTTAGGGATTCATTGAGGGTACAAAGAACCAGGTTACATTGATTTCATTTATTAGGTAAAGTCCCTCTTATAATTGTGTCCCACCCCCATAAGGTATGTCGCACATGGTGACCCCCCTCCTCCCTCCCTCCTTCCCTCTCTCTGCTCTCATCTCCCCCTACCATGTACTAGGGCATTTATTGTCCTCATATCAGAATTGAGTACATGGGATTCTTGCTTCTCCATTCTTATGATGCTTTACCAGGAATAATGTGTTCCACTGTCATCTGATTTTTGTAATATTAGAAAACTATGTTTTCTAATTCTAAAACTGTTCACCTCCCCCTATAAAGTCACAGAACTGTTCACCTCCCCTAAAAAGTCAATTTTATTGTATGCTAATTTTAAAAAAGTAATCCGAAAGGTTACAAAAACTCTACAAACAAGTTATTTACATCAATACATTAAAAGGTTTCATTTATTCATTCAACATATGCATATATATACATATATATATGTGTATATATATATAATATATATATATATTTTTTTTTTTTTTGAGATAGAGTTTCACTTTGTCATCCTCGATAGAGTGCCATGGTGTCATAGCTCACAGCAATCTCAAACTCTTGGGCTCAAGAGATTCTCTTGCCTCAGCCTCCCAAGTAATTGAGACTACAAGTGCCCACCACAATGCCCTGCTACTAGACAAGGTCTCACTCTGGTCTCAAATCTGTGAGCTCAGGCAATATACCCACATTGGCCTCCCAGAGTGCTAGGATTACAGGCGTGAGCCACCATACCCAGCCTTCCACAAATATTTTTAACCATGCACTATGTGCCAAGCAGTTTTGGAAAATACATATTAAAAAGCTGAACAGAAGTTATGGGACAGCATTCACATTTTGATAAACCTATTAGGTGTCAGTATCTTATTTAATCCTCACAACTACCCTGCAGGTGACTATTATTTATTATTCTGACTTTACCAGTGCAGAAATGAACTCTGAAAAATTAAGTAACTTGCCCAAAGTTGCAGAGATACTAAGTGCCTGAGCTAGGAATTAAACCTAATTTAGTATCTGGCAAAACAGTAGATACTCAATTAATGTTGAATGAATGCATTCATGCAAAGCCCATGCTCTATGATACTATGTATGTTTTAACATCATCTCATCCAAAATAAATAAAGTTGGTGATGACCATAGTTCAGTGGGTAGGGTGCCGGCCACACACACAGAGGCAGGCGGGTTCAAACCTGGCCCAGGCTAGCTAAAGCAACAATGACAACTGCAGCAAAAAAATTGCTGGGTGCTGTGGTGGGGCCTATAGTCCCAGCTACTTGGGAGGCTGAGGCAAGAGAATCACTTAAGCCCAAGAGTTCGAGGCTGCTGTGAGCTGTGATGCCAAAGCACTCTACTAAGGGTAACATAATGAAACTCTTGTCTCTAAAAATAAATGAATAAATAAATAAATAAATAAATAAATAAATAAAGTTCAGAGACTCTTTGAATAATTGAAAAACCTGGGAAAGATCTTTTTTAAATGCGATACATTAGATGGCACAGTGACTCACACCTATAATCCTAAGCACCCCGGAAGGCCAAGGCAGGAGGATTGCCTGAGCTCAAGAGTTCGAGACAAGCCTGAGCAAGAGTGAGACACCATCTACTAAAGCTAGAAAAACTAGCCCAACATTCTAGCAGGCACCTGTAGTCCCAGTTACTTGGGAAGCTGAGGCAAGAAGATCTCTTGAGCCCAAGAGTTTGAAGCTGCTGTGAGCTATGAATGCCAGAGCACTCTACTCAGGGCAAAAGAGTGACTATCAAATATATACATACATATATAAATAAATGTGATATGCTATAGTCCCCCTTTTTCCTTGGTAGATACTTAAGGCCCCCAGTGGATACCTGATAATGTATACAGTATCAAACCTAATGTATACTGTTTTTCCCTATACATACAAACCAATGACAAAGTTTAACTTGTAAATTAGGCACAGTGAGAGCTTAACAACAATAAAATAGAAAAACTGTCACAATGTTTTCTGTGATAAAAGTTATGTGAATATCGTCTCTCTCTCTCTCCCTAAGATTTTAGCATTCTATACTCACCTTTCTTCTTGTGATCTGTCCATCTGATAAAGAAGATAGCTACTGTCCAGCTACTAAGTGACTGATGGGAGGGCAGAGTATACAGTATATCTATGCTGGACAAGAGTAAGATTCACCTCCCAGATAGGACAGTGTAAGATTTCATCATGCTACTCAGAATAGTGTACAATTTAAAACTAAAAAATTATTTTTTTCTGGAATTTTTCATTCAACTTTTTTGGACTACAGTTGAATATGGGTAACCGAAACTGCAGAAAGCAAAACTATAGATAATGGGGGACTACTGCACTTCTTACATTAATGTATCACATTTATTGTTTAGATATAAGTGAGTTTTAACTTCACTACATAACTGAGATCAACATTTTATTTCAAGATAATATCCAATGATATTAAAATTTCTATGATACTTAAGTGTTCTGTGCTATCATCAAAACTACACTCAAATACTACCCTTGATCATGAAACACACTGTGAAGAAAAGGGTGGAGAGGGTCTTTGTTACAGTTTCAATTACAACCTTGCTGGCAAGGTTGGCTCTTGGCTGATACCTGGGAATCTGGATTTAGAACAAGTTCTCATCATTCCCAAAACTGATTAAGAGTTACTTACTCTGCCTAAACTGTTTGTAAAATGTGGTTTGTCCTAAATATCTATGTTCCTTGTGCGAGTCTACACTTTTGATATATCCCAATTAGAGGGTACCTCCATGATCAGCCCCCAATTAAAAACTTTGGGGCCTGAGCCTCTAACAAGCTTCTCTGATAGATAATGTTTCACTTGAACTGTCACAACTTGTTGCAGAAGGAATTGAGCACATCCTAGGTGACTCCATTAGGAAAGAACTCTTTACAAGCTTGTACTTTTTGGACTTTGCTTTATGTGCCTTTTCCCTTTGCTGATTTTTGCTTTGCCTCTTGTTGCTGTAACAAATCAACTGTAAGCACGGGTATATGATGAATCCTGTCAGTCCTCTTAGCAAATCACCAAAGGGCAGTCTTTTGAGTCTCTCCAACAATCATACTAAAAGATATCAGAATAAAATGTATACATACCATCTTACCAGGCAATGTGCTCTTGGAGGAAAGTCATTATTCATACACAGCAAATCTTGCATAGATTGTGGAATAACATCTACAAAAAGATTTGGTAATGAAAAGTTATTATGTTCACTATCAGGCAGAGTTCTTTAATATGCTTCGAGGAAGCACGTGTCTTGCTAGCCCATATAATTTTGCCATTGCATTAAGATTTATATCTATAGCTAGCTAAGATTGGGTGGAAAGGATCTCTCTCTCTCTCTCTCTCTCTCGTTCCCTCAAACAAAGCCAGCCTATAAAAAAGACACCTATCATTCCCATGTTTGTAATTTTTTCTTTTTTTGCTTCTAAGTCATAATCCAAACAATTCCTCACCCTTACTAAAAAGCTTTAATTTGTTCTTTTTTCCTTGCTCTTGTCTCACTTTTCTTCAAAATTCTTAGAGATCTGTTAACTTCATATCACCTCCACAGCTAGCTTTCTCTGGTCCCCTAGCCATCTTAACACATTGTTGACTGGTCATAAGTTACCCAGTAACATGGTTAATTTCCATGCAAAATTGCCAGTCAACAATGTGTTAACACAGCAGCTATTGCCTGACTCATTTCTCCCAGTCTTAATTCCTAATTGTCCCAAATCCAGGCTATTTAATTCTTTCTCCCCTCATCTCTCAGCTGCTTATTGATAGAATCACTTTGTGCCTCTAATATCTTCAATTGTTCTTGTAAAACCTCTACTCAGCTTCCTACTTCTAACCCATATATATCTTTATGCACTTAAATTAATATTCATAATAAGACATTAACAGCAATGATCATTAAACTCACAAATATATTTGTATATAGGCAGTCACTGAGTTAAAAACATCTGCCTATTTACAACTCAACTCATACTTACAAATGGAGACTATTACAGTTAACGCCCTAAGTTACAAACATCTGCATTTCTGAATGAGAGCTATTACAGATTAACAGGCAGAACAATGCACCTGTTCCAACTTTGATATAAATTCAACTTCAGAACAAAGCTACAGAACCTATCTGATCTGTAGTCTGGGGACAGCCTGTAATATAATAAATTCAAAACATAACTAGTATCTGTTCATAAAAAATACTTCCTTTTATTGTATAACTATGGTTGCTCAGCAAATATATATTTTTAATTTTGTTAAAGGAGTAAATACAACACTAATGACTTGGTGCTACATATAACCAAAGCAATGGGCAACACCAAAAAAAAAAAAAAAAAAAAAGATCAGTGCTCAAATCTTCTGCCCTGATAAAAGTTTTAAATGTATAGCTCTAAAGCTGAGCTGATGGTTTGTTTATAACTTTCATCATTAGTTATAGCTTCAATCACAACCAAATTAAAATAAAACTGCACCATATATATAATAATGGTTTATCTAGCTTAAATTCATTGTTTTCTGATACCACAGTTCTCTTCATCTCAGATGCACTGACCCTAAGTTTCCTTACTACACTAGCTTTTCCTTGATGTACGATCTTTCCTTAAATTACAGTATATACTCGGGTATAAGCCGAGTTTTTCCGGCACAAAATTTGTGCCGAGTTCGGGTTTTTCGGCAAAAACTTGGCTTATACTCGAGTATATACAGTAATAGCACTTAAAATTTCACTATCTTATAAGTTGCCTTAATTAATTAGCAGAATGTTGGATCTGGAAATCCTAGGCTATTATGACACCTCCCACCCATTGCAAACATTTCCCTTTTCCCTTTACTCTGAAGTTTTTTTTTTGTTTTGTTTTTTTTAATCATAGCTTTGTACATTAATGCAATCACGGGGCACCATACACTGGTTTTATAGACCATTTGACATATTTTCATCACACTGGTTAACATAGCCTTCCTGGCATTTTCTTAGTTACTGTGTTAGGACATTTATATTCTACATTTACTAAGTTTCACATGTACCCTTGTAAGATGCACCGCAGGTGTAATCCCACCTATCACTCTTCCTCCGCCCACCTCCCCCTCCCTCCCCTCCCTTTTCCCCCTCACCCTATTCTTAGGTTGTAACTGGGTTATAGCTTTCATGTGAAAGCCATAAATTAGTTTCATAGTAGTGCTGAGTACATTGGATACTTTTTCTTCCATTCTTGAGATACTTTACTAAGAAGAGTATGTTCCAGTTCCATCATGTAAACATAAAGGGGTAAAGTCTCCATCTTTCTTTAAGGCTACATAATATTCCATGGTGTATATATAGTAATCCATTCATGGATGGATGGGCACTTGGGCTTTTTCCATGACTTAGCAATCATGAACAATGTTTAGCAATAAACATTCTGGTACAAATATCTTTGTTATGATGTGATTTTTGGTCTTCTGGGTATATACCTAGTAGAGGAAT
>CAUYPK010138329.1:0-16064 GCA_963574355.1 Loris lydekkerianus
TGCTACGGTAACTAGGTAAATGCCAGGAAGGCTATGTTGACTAGTGGGATGAAAATGTGTCAAATGGTCTATGAAGCTAGTGTATGATGCCCCATGATCATATTAATGTATGCAGCTATGATTTAATAATAATAAAAAAAAATTAAAAAAAATAGAGACTACTAGAGGCTGGGAAAGGTTAGAGGTAGGGATGGTTAGGGAGAGATTTGTTAAAGGATACAACATTATAGCTAGATGGAAGGAGCAAGTTCTAGTGTTCTATGGCATGATATATGTATTGTATAGTTTCAAATAGCTACAAGTGGGATATTGAATGTTCCCAGCCAAGAAATGATAAATGTTTTAGATGATGGATATGCTAATTAGTCTGATCTGATCACTATACCTTGTGTACATCAAAACATCCCTACATACCCAACTGCATGTACAATTATTATTTGTGCACCAAGAGCCACTAAATAAACAGAATTATGTGGCAACATTATGTGAGCAACATTGCTGAAATTAAACACTATTTTTATGGTATCCCATTATTAGTTCCATCAGTTTGCATCAGATCATTGAGCGAGAGGGTCATGAGTTTCTTTCCACATAACTATGTAGATTTATTGTTTTGAAACAACCTACTTCTCTCTAAAATAAGCAAGAACATTGGAGCAACCAACTATTCTCAGAGAAGGAGTGTTTTTAATTTTTTAAGGCATCTTAGGAAAATCAGATACCAAATAATACACAGGAATGTGGAGTTGATTTGACAAAAAGGAAATCTTTTGCCTGTATGTATAGTTTCATAAAGCTATAGTATTGGTTTAATATAGATCAAAAGGTTTCATTTTGAAAAACTTAATATTTGTATTTAAATAACAGTGATTCAAGTCTAGTTCATCAAGTTAGCAATCCATTGTGATTTTTCTACCCATTGCCAGAAGGATCCAGCATCTAAAACAACATAGCTTTTGGTTAAGAATGACATAACTTTGTTCAAATTAAAAATAATTAACATTTAGGGCGTAAAAATAATGTGCCTAAGTATACCAAATAGCAATGTGAAGTGAAATAATAAAAGTTATCATAATTGCTAAACTAAGCCAGCCTATTCAAAAAAACATTCTGAAGCACTCTTAATTATGAACTGGTCTTATGTGGTCTCCAAATAAATCCACAAGAAAGTCTGAATTCTGAGATGAAAAATTTCTTCACATTCTTCAGTATATTTTATTGCTGCTATTGTATTTTTAATAACTGGTAACTTGTGAAATTTAATTTTTAGTGGTAATGGAGAAAAATAAAATGGAGGCAACAGAAATTTTCTAATTGGTTTTAAATCTGGAGCCATTGTTTTAAAATGTTCATATAACGAAATAAAATGTTCTATAGTGCAATCTTTATTCTTTCTTTTCTTTTCTTTTTCTTTCTTTCTTTCTTTCTTTCTTTTTTTTTTTTTTTTTAGGAATGACAGCTTCTTAATTCTCAGGTTTTTGGCCAATAGCCAAAGTCCAACAGTAGAGATACTGAGAGATGATTAGTGTTTCATCAAGCTTCATCCCTGTGCCAGGAGTCCAAACTCACCAGGATCGTCTCTGAATGCCTTATTGAGTTACTAAAATGTGATTTGCTTTTTGAAATTTGTAAAGTGATACATTGTTGGTTCTGGAAATTTGTAATTTAAGAAGATCTCTCTACAATACTGTTCAGCAAACCATAATTTTATGATAATTTCCAGTTTCATCAAAATACAGATTATCAATATTATCCTGCGCACGTCCATGGTAATCTTAGAATAGAGTCTGTCAAAGCTGTGGCCTGGGGCTGGTTTCTTAGAAATGTGGGGCATTCAGGGTCACCTAACAGGAGTGAGGTATTGATGGCCCTGAACAATTGGTTTATGATTTCTCCCTTAACAAGGAAAACAAGAATGTAGTTTTGAAAGCAAACATATTTTTTTACTTAGGGTTGCATGATTTTATTTTCTGTAAGAGATACCTATGAGGGCTCAGGGAATTGTTCTATCCTTTGGGCACCAGAACAAGACTGTACCTGGCCAAGGCAGGCGGTCTCAGCTAAGTGAGATGCCTATTTCCTTTATTTAGTTAGAAGTTTCAGGATCAAAGTGAGCCTTTGAGTTATTTATCATTTATGTTTCAAATATTCCTATTAAACACAGACACAGACACACACACACACACACACACACACACACACACTTCTCTGCCTGGGAGACCAGGTGGCCTTCCACAGTGTGGTCCCAAATCAGCAGCATCAATAACGGCTGGAAATTTCTTAGAAATGCATGTTCCCAGACCCCACCCGGACCTAGTCAATCTAAAACTCTGGGGATGGGCCTGTGTTTTAACAGTGTCAAGGCTTCCAAGGCACATAAGTGTGAAAACCACTGACCTTGATAATGTTACATTACAAAGAACTAATTTTCGTTTAGAACTGTTTGTTGGGAATTGTGGAAGGCTGCTCTGCTCTTAGGCAGCATAGTAAGCCAGAAGCAGCAGGAATTGAATGCCCCTAGGGCAGCCTTTGTCAGTTTTTAGAAACCCCAGCTCTCTCTCCCTTTGGATGGGATGGTTCTAAGAGTGGGTTTTGTAGGCCTTCCGTGCAGGACTGAGCTCCAATTGCTCCCCCTTGCAAGGTGCCTCAATAGCTCAGCTTTGGTAGGCTGCTGCTGTCCCTTCCCTGTAGGTGTTCCTTGCACCCCCCAAATCAACCACACTCAAATCCTTGCCTCAGGGATGCTCCTTGGAGGCCTAAGACACTCACATATTCTGAGTGTTTAATAGAAACCGATGCACCTCCCCTGCACCCTAACCCAAGCAAGAAGCCAGTTCCATTTGCGATACTCCTGAAAAGAAGCAGAAATATACCTAGGACTTTGGGGGCCAAGGTTGAGAACGTGGGCTTCGGAGCCAAATTCTTATGATGAAAACTGACTTTACCTCTCACTGACTATGATTTTGGGCTTATCTTTCTGTAACTATAGTACACAGCACAGACAATCATGATGAGGACTTAATGAGTTAAGCAAAGTGGTTAGAGCAGTGTCTGGCACACAGTAAGCATTTCATAGTGTCACCCATTATTATTCATGCCATTGCTGTCTTCTTTGTTGCTTTTTTGTAGGTGGAAAAATTTTACATAATTTTCAGTTCTGTTAATTCTTTTTCTCCAAATAACTTCCCCAACATTCCTTCATTTTTCTTCATTCCTCCACTTTTCTTTATCATGATTGTTTTTTATCATTAAGATTCTATTATTGATCTTACATTTAATAGTAAACATTTTCCAATTAAGAGCTTTACACAAATTGTCCTATTAAATCTTTTCAACAACTTTAGGACATGCACGTTCATTCTTTTCCATCTTACCGTTGGAGGAAATTGGGTCCTGAATAGGTGAAGTCACTTTTCTGGTGCTATGTATGTATTAAGTATAAAAGAGATTCAAACCCAGACCATTGACTGCACACTCCAGCTCGTAGGGCTGACACTGTACAAACAGTAGCTCTTTGTGTGATTTCTATATTAATGGTTCTCTTCCTTTTTTGTGCATCGGGATACCCTGGAAGGATGACTGAAGTACAGATTGCCAGGCCCCATCACCTCCTGTGTGCACGTCAGGAAATCCAGGGGCATTTCCAGGAACTTCCAGGTGGTGCTGATGCTGCTGGTTCAGGGACAACACTCTGAGAGATGCTACTTTGTGTTACAGCCCTATTTGGACATTTGAGAAAAATAACTAAAGTAAAAGTGGTTGGAGACTATACTCTCATTCTCTTGAAATATTTGATTCATGTGATATAAATACCTCCTCTGGAAATCTTTTTAAAAAATGAGACATAATAGAAATTTATTTGTCTTTTACATAAGAGGACTAGGGGTAGGCCGTGCAAGGTTGGTGTGGTGCCTCCATGTCAGGGACCAGATCCCTTTGCATAGAATCTTGTTGCTCCTCAGCAAGTATCTTGCCGCCCCACCACCTTCAGCATGTGGCTCTACTGTATGGGGTACTGGACCACTGGTTATCACATCTGTATTCCAGCCCACAGGAAGGAGGAAGGACTGAAGAATGGCACCTGCTCCCTTTTAAATTATTTTTAATTTTTTAGTTGTGGTAAGAAAAACCTCACATGTAAAATTTGCCATTTTCATAACTTTTAAATATATAGTTCAGTAGTTTTTTGTCACGATTGTTCAATGAATCTCCAGAGTTTTTCTGTCATCTCTCGTAGAAATCTTTAAAAACTGATTACTAAAAACGTGCTCAGGTGGAGTTTAATGGCTCATGTACCAATAACATACAGTAATAAGACTTCTATGCTCACACAAAAAGCTCTTCAAATTTTTAGCTTCCTTCTCCCTATTGGAGGGTTCTAAAAAATTTGTATGGATTCTCACCTAATGGCTTTTGGGAAATGCTGAGTCATTATTGTAATAAAAAGTGGTGGAGAGAGAAAGTCACTCTCTCAAAATTCAACTCACATAGGATGAAAAACCTATGTGTTTTTTTTTTTTTTTTTTTTCATCATTCAAATCCCCTAATTTCCCCCCCAGATTTCAAAAATTACATAGCATTGAGCTTTGGGGCTAGGAACAATGGTGTTATTTTATTTTATTTTTATTTATTTTATTTTATTTATTTATTTTTTTGAGACAGAGCCTCAAGCTGTCGCCCTGGGTAGAGTGCTGTGACATCATAGCTCACAGCAACCTCCAACTCCTGGGCTCAAGCGATTCTCCTGCCAAGTAGCTGGGATTATAGGCACACACCACAATGCCCAGCTATTTTTTGGTTGCAGCTGTCATTGTTATTTGGCAGGCCTTGGCTGGATTCGAACCCGCCAACTCAGGTGTATGCTGGTGCCTTAGCCACTTATCCACAGGCGCCAAGCAATTTATTTTTTGTTTTATCAGTGGAACCTTATATCAATATATTTTGAATAAAGCCATATGAGATATCTCAGGTTGCAGAAGGGATACTTCTAAGATTGAAGTGGAGGGCAGGAAAGGTTAGAAGTCTAGAGCACCATTGTTTTGCCTTCCCCTTAGAAAAAGACTCGCAGAACATAAAACAGGTTAAACTGCTCTCCTCCTATAATGAAATGTCCTAATAGCTGAGGTTTGTAAATACTTGTATGGTATTATTTTTAGCTGCTAATTTAAAAACTTTAAATTATCCCCAAATCACATGCCTTTACTTATTTTTGAGCACTCATGTATACCCTCGGACAAATATGTGAGCAATGTTATGGAATAAATGCTGGTTTGGGTATAAAGAGGGTTTTCAGCTAACCTTGCCTCTTCTGATAACTGGTCTTGGTATTTGAGAAATTCAGTTAATCTTTCCTTTATAGAATGAGGGGGCTGACTTACCTGATCTCTTGGGGATTGAACCTTCCATGGTTCTGCCTGGAGATAATGACCTTACCAGGGATGAAAAGATTATCTTGGAATGGCCCAAACTCAACCTTTCCTCCACAGACCTGGTCTAATTTCTTTCTGCTGGGTGGACAGACACCAGGGCCGAGTTCCCGGTCAGGCCATCACATTCCACCCACCATGATTTTCCTTGAATTGTCAACTGGCTACGGTGTTCTCAGCTTATCCTCACTAACATGTTTCTTGTTATTGTCTTACTATAGAACTCTAGCTGTGGCTTTTGGGGGGGGGGACATTTCTGTGCATTTTAGAAAATGTGACTCCGTCTCGACAATGGGCTCCAGACATTTCAATCTTTCCATGAGTTCTGGAGTGTTCAGCTCAAAAATACAAGGCAGGCTTTCATGTTACTTTAATTTTGGCAGTGACATCTCTGAGACTTACTAGTATTTATCTAAAAAAATTTCTAATGAGAAACCATGCTAAAACTAATGGCAAATACTAACGGCTCACTGTGCATCAGGGGGTGTTGGAAGTACCGTCCAAGTGTTCATTGGTTTACTATTACTCCCATTTTCTGATGAGGAAACTGAGGGATGGATACAGTGTTCCTCTTGCCTGCAGTTCACACAGGTCTCCCTCGCTTCCCGTGGGAGAATGGACAGACCAACCATGAAGTGGCCACAGAGTGGGTTATTAAAAACTGACCATGTTCAGCAGTGACAAACTGTCCAAGAGGTTCACTTCAAATTAAGTGAAGAGGGCAGCATATAAAATGGAGCGGCCATCTGGCTCTTCCCTTTGTGTTAATGATGCAAAGGACTATGTACCTTGTTGGCACATGCATTTCCTTTTCTAGCTTGGAAAAGAACCCAAGACAGGGTTAGCAGTGACTACCTTTGGGCTCAAGGTGTAGTACACTTAAAATTATTTTTATCTTCCACAATATTTGTGTTTCTTCACCATATGTCAGGTATGTTGCTTAAATTGAAAAAATTTCAACAAGGGTTATCTGGACAGTGAGATTTGGAATGGTTTTTGCTTTCTTCTGTGTCCCTGTTTCAGAAATGGAGGAGATTTCTATCCATAATGGGGAACTAGAGAGTGTCCAAGAGAGTTTTAATTTGGGGGCATTTCAGGCTGGCAGCTGGTGGGGCAGATTCCTGAGGTCCCCAGTGTCAACGCAGAACAAGAACACGCCAGTCTGTGGCCTTTCCTGCCTTGTCAAATAGAAACCATACAATCTCACAATGCCTTTTCTCTCTTCTTTGGGGTTTAAAACACATTTTTCTTTCGAGAAAATATATTGAGATTTTTCAGTCACATTCATAATTTACAGACTTGAGAGATGTAAGTATTGTTTTCACATGGATTCTCTCCATGTTCATATCCCTAGGGGATGTATTTGGCACACGGGCACTGGGGGCAAGACCCCAGACTTTTTCTTAGACAACCTAAACTCTTTGGTCCAGAACTATCTCAGATTCTTCTACCAGTGTGTTGATGAAGCAAAAGGCCCCGGAAAGCAACCTGGCTGCTTCATGGGAATTGCCAGCTTTAAATGTGAGTACACACTGCAGTTGGTTATCTCTTTGGGGGTTAAGTTACCCTATTCAGTGTTGGCTTGTGCAGACAATGGTTGAGGGATAGGGACATAGGAGTAATCCTTTTACCTGCCGTTTCTGAAGTGACACTGGAATGAAGGGCCATTCTCGGGGGTATCAGTTTCCCAGGTAAGTTCTGCAAACAAGCCTGCAGATCCTTACCTTTGCCATTGTGCGTCCACTCAGGCTAAAGGAAGCCAGCCTGCTGTCACTCCCCATTCGCAGATGAAAGACTCACTCGAATCTGGTGGAATTCCATTGTCATGGTGTTTACTTCCAGCTGCCTGCGTCTGCACCTAATCGTGGGCTGCAAGGGGACTGCTTTTTATGCCAAGCCCACATCCTGAAAACATGAACAGGGATTAAAACTTATAAAGAATTGAAAAAAAAAAAAAAAAAAAAAGAAATTGAAAGGGCAAACAGGGTTTTCAGTTTCTCTTAGTGTATAAATTCAACTCCCATGTGCCAGCGCCCTGCGGTCATCCTATAGTTTATCTGTCTTGACATTTTTCTTTCAGAGAAGCCACACCTTCCCTTTCTCACTGCAATGGAGTGTGGTGACAGACACTGAAGAATTTTATTTTCTTTTTAAAAGAACTTAGATTACAGCAGGGCCGTGATGAGAAAGGTGACACAGAAGAGCAGACGGGAACAAGCAGAAAAGTGTGCTCAAAGTGATGTTCATCAGCCTCAAGAGTAAGACAGCTGAGCCAAACCAGAGGCTGACATTGTCCTGGGGATGAATTACACCCATATACCTCTGCTCTGGGCACAGTCCCTCTACCATTTACCATAGTTTCTCATCTTCACCCGTATTTTCAAGCCAGTGGAAACTTCCCAGAATCCAGGCTGTAAACTCACATTCAGCCAACCACTCACGGTGTCAACCCTGGGATTTACTGACCACTCACGGTGTCAACCCTGGGATGCTGGAAAACAGACTGGGAGATGCACCTGCAGCTCTGCAAACCGGCGGTGACCCTGCTGTGGGGCTTCCTGTCCTTCTCTCCAGCTGAACAAACCTGAAGACGGCAGCCTCCTCCCATTGACCTTGCCATGTTACATCAAGTCCAAACCGCTCAGCAGGATTCTGGCACCCACCTTCCCTTCCAGATTGCTTAATTCCCTCCTCACCCTCCATCCTCTGTTCTTGTGGTCATCAAATAGAAAGCACATGCCAGCATCTCATCTTCACTCACGCAGTGCCCCTTTCCTGGAACACCTCGCTGTTTCTTTTTCACGTACCTCAACTCTGTTGAAGACCCAGTCAGGTGCCATCTTGTCTGCCATCTTGCCTTCATCCTCCAGGAAATATTCCCTTTCCCTTTAGAGTAGATGATCAGTGATGTTATTTGTTTTGGTGCTTATTTCCTTAAAATTCTTCAGGATTTCAGGGAACTATTTTGTTCATCTCTGTATCTTCAGTTCCTAGTAATACACTTTGCAATCAATATGTGTTCATTGAAGTCAAATACATAAGAATATCAATCTTTCTCATGCAGAGACCTGGGGAAAGAGAACAAAATAAAATATACTCAATGCTAGGGCATCATCAAACAGAAAGATTTTTTTTCTTTGGTGACATCTGGGTGTTTTGCAGGAATCCCTATGTTTGTTGGTAGATAGGGTACCTTATGAAAGGCAGGAAGCCCTAGAATGTGCTCTGTGGTATCAGCACCTTGTTGGTGTCAGTTTGCTTTTCTTTTTTTTAATGGAGACAGTTTTATTATTTATATTTGACTTAAAATATATACATGCTAGTTATGAAAATTCAAGTGACCAAGAAAAGTAAAAGACAAAACAAATAAAAAACCTAAAAGCAAAATTACCCCTAATCTCACCACTCTGGTAACACACTTATCATTTGGTAAAAAGCCTTCTAGATGTATCTCTATGCAAATGCACACTTACAAACATGACGGCATGCTCAGTTTCACGTATTCAATTACTTTCAAAAGGTATTAAACTTTACATAAGTGAATCATGTTGTGATTATATAAATTAACATCTCTCTTTCACTGTATTAGGCACTTTCACGTCAGTGTGCAACGCTCCGCTGTATGTATGTCAGTGGATGTGGAGATTCCACTGGATGGATGTGTCCATTTCTTTTTTTTCAGATGTCTGATTGATCTAGATGCTATTTCCAAATTCTCACTACTTTGAACTCACACAATGATTGACTTCCTTGCTCAGTGGCATCACATCTTCTGGGGTTCCAGGAAAGGCAACGTGTCCAGTAAACCTTTCAAGGATTCAAAAACATCATGAAAAATTAGGTTTGTACCATTTTGGAGAAATACATGGCTTCTGCGGTTAGTGTAGGATAGCAGTGTTTGCTTCTGGCTTGCTCAGACAGTTATTTCTCAGACAAACACCTGTTGAAATAGCTGACTCACATTTTGGTTGGAGCTATATGAAAATATATTTACCTTTGAACACAAGGACTCCCCCCAGCATAGTGAGATGCTCTTGTTCATTCAAGGGTTTTCTAAATGGCAAGCGAAGGCAGAAGCAGGTTCCTACACCAGCCTGGAATAAGCCTATCATGTGAGGGGCTGGGTTCACATGAATTTATAGAGTTCTCACTCGATCTCTCTCTTACAAAGATCATACGGTCCCTTTTGAAAATGTTGAATGTGAATCTAGTGTCTTGTTTCATACATTTCTAGAAATGGGTCAGCTGGAAAAAGGTATACTAGGAATATACTTAACTGAGAAGGTGAAAAATTTCTACAAGGAGAGCCACAAAACACGGAGGAGAGAAATTGCCAAGGACATAATCAAACGGAAGAGCCCATCTTGCTCATGGATCTGTGCTACCAGCATTGTTAGAATGTCCATACTCCCATACTGCCCAAAATGACTTACACATTCAATGCAATCCCCAGCAAAATACGGATGTCGTATTTCTCAGATGAAGAAAAATTAATTCTATGTGTGGTTTGGAACCAGAAAGGATCCTGAGTAGCCAGAAAAATCCTAAGTATCACATGACCAGATGTCAAAATATACTAGAAGGCTGAAGTAAACAAAACAGCATGGTATTGGTACAAAATAGAACCCGGATACATGTATAAAATCATCCACCTATAGCAAACTGATCTTTGACAAAGCAGGTACCAATGCACACAGGAGAGATAAAGTCCTACTCAATAAATGGGGCTGGGAAAACTGAAGACAGGACCCCTTCCTCTCACTATTCACAAAAATTAATTCAAGATGGATAAAAGACTTAAATATATAATGTGAACAAAAAAAAATTCTAGAGGAAACTGTAGGAAAAACTCTTATTACTTATCAGCCTTGGCAAAGAATTTATGAGTAATACCCTCCTAGGTCTTTCTTATCAGGTAGAAAGCCCATGGAACAACAAAAATAAATATATGAGATTTGATTAAACTAAAAACCTTCTGGATAGCTAAGGAAATAACCAACAGAGCAAATAGACAATGTACAGAATGGGAGAAAATATTTGCAAGATATATATTGGATAAAGAGCTAATATCCAAAATGTACAAGGAATGCGAGCAAATAAGCAAGAAAAACCAACAACAACAACGAATTTCCTTAAAAAGTGGGCAAGACACATGACCAGAAAATTTTCAAAAGAAAATAGACAAATGGCCAATAAACATATGGAAAAATACTCAACATTATTAATCATCCAGGAAGTGCAAATTAAAACCACAATGAGATAGTACCCTACTTTTGTTAGAATAGTTTTAATTAAAAGTTGAAAAACATCACATGTTGGTGAGAATGCAGAGGGAAAGGAACATTTTCACACTGTTGATGGGACTGCAAATTAGTATAACCTCTATGGAAAATAGTACGGAGATTCCTCAAAGAACTAAACATGGACCTACCACTTGAATGAGCACTTCCACTGTGGGGTAACTCCCCAAAGAAAAAACATGTGATTTTTATCAAAAACACACTTGAATTGAATGTTTATTGGAACACAATTCACAATCACAAAGATGTGGAATCAACCCAAATGCCCATCAACTCATGAATGGATTAATGAAATGTGGTATATGTATATGGTGGAGTATTTCTCAGCCATAGAAAAGGATAAATTAATGGCTTTTACAACAATCTGGATGGGATGCAAGACCATTATCCTATGTGAAATATTACAAGAATGGAACATTTATCACCATGAGTACTTTCCATTAAACTATAACTGATTGATGAGCAAAAAAGTGGACAAGGAATGTAAAACTTAGAGGAAATCAAGCAGGCGGAGAGGGATGGAGGAGAGGACAAAAACCTACTTAATGGGTACAGTGAGCACTATTTGGGTGATAGGCACACTTATAGCCATGACTTAAGCTATCTATGTAACAAAAACATTTGTATCCCTGTAATACAATAAAATTTAAAAAAGTATACCAGGTCAAAAGTTTATCAATTTATCATTTGAATAAAAATGCATAGATATGTCTATTTCTCCAAAATGTGGATGATTAATCGAATCTACCTTTGCCAGTGTGACAGGCCCAGATGTATCACTTTCTTCTTTGTATTTATTTGATAGCTTCATTATAACAAAAATATCTTCCTTAAGCTCACTGGCTATTTGTAGTTGTTTGTGAATGCTGGACCCTGTTCCTTGCACATCTTCTGTTGTAGCTTCCTTTTTTTTCCTCAGTAACTTGAGAAACTCTGCATAACAGGAGGATTAATTTTGTTACATGTGGCGTAAGTACTTTCCAGTTTTGTAGTTCATCTTAAATTCCTTTATGTGTTTCTGTCTAGCACAGAGTTTTTCAAACTTTTTAATCTCATGGCACACTTGAACCTATAGTCAAACTTCCATGGCACACTGAAATTATGTTGATCAAAAAATGAGTAAAAAAAAGAATATACTTATTGTGCTTTGAATTTCTTTTGTAAAAAATTTAATTAATAATCTTTAAAATATTTTATGGCACACCTAAGATCCTCTTCGTGGCACACCAGTTGAAAATCACTGGTCTAACATAAAAATTTTAGAATTTTATACAGAAAAGCACATAGTTCTCTTTCTGTAGATCCTAAATCATTTTTTGGTTAAGAATATTAGATTTTAGTTTGAGTGTTTTTCAGCTTTTAGAATCACTGTAAGGAGGGGTTTATTTTAAGCATTTTTGACTAATTTTATCTAATATTTGAATACCCCTAAAATAGTAATGATAAGCCTGATTTAAGACATATGGAAGTGGACATAAAACTTGAAAGTTAATTCTGAAGACTGAATTAGTTCAGATGTGCCTAATTTTATTGAAACCATCACATAAAAATTGCTGTACATAGAAAACATAAATTAGAGGATAATGAATTACAATTTAAAGAATTATAGCAATTTAAAAGGAATTGTAATTTTTTATAACAATTTCTTAAGTATTAAGTTATTTTACTTAAATAAATTATGTATAAATACTTTGTAAATTCAAAGACCCTACTCAAGTTTTTTCATGCTATTACTATTTTTATTGGGCTGTGGGAAAAATAAAAGTGAAGTATTAAGCCCATGGAAAAATAGGGTTTTATTTAATGTAATTTAAGTCATATAGCACTTTGCAGAATAAAGTCTGTTACAGTCTCTCATGAAGTAACTCAAATCAGAGTTAGGATGAGAGCAATGGTTCATCTCCTTTGAGGATTTCTTAGGGTTCAGAGTTCATAGATAATTTCAATATCACTTTCTCCCAAGAAAAACAAGCCTGAAGGGGGTTATAACATGTTGATACAGTACATACGGGAGTCCAAACTGCCCAGATAACTCAATTTTTAAAAAATTCAAGATCATGAAGCAGCATGGCCACATCCCTTTGCTGTTGATCCCTTTTGCATGACCGTTAGCTAGAGGTAACACTGTATACCCTGAGCCATCGACACCACAGGGAGGAAATCTCCTGCCAGGTGTGGGTCAATAGAATCTCCTCTCTGACAAGTGTGGGTAGCGCTGGGAGCCCTCATTCCCTCTCTTCCCGCCTCTTTCCTCTCTCCTCCTCACCCCAAATGCGTGAGACACATTGTTTTGTGTCATGGTAGACACAAAAGCAACAAAGAACTTCCCTCAAAAATTGCATGAGCCATTGTTTTTGTCCCATTGTGTTTGGGACAGGTCACTGACACCCTGTGGACCTGGATATTTTATTTTCTCTCAGAGGTGACAGGTTCCACCAATGGAGGAAGTGTGATTGGTAAATTGCTGTTAAGCTTCAGGAAGAGAGAGGAAGAAGGGAATTTGCTATGAAAAGGAAAATGGGACTAGATGTACTAAAGGCATACAGTCTTGGTCTGACCCAAAGGCAATGAATGATTTTTTTTCCTTTATTAAATAATAACTGTGTACACTGATTCATTTATGGGGTACAATGTACTGATTTGATATACAATGTGGAATGCCTACATCGAACTGATATAACCATCACCCCACTTATTTGTTGTGGTAAGATATTTATATTCTATTCTTAATAGTTTTGAAATGTACCATTGCATTATGCATATTAGGTGAGTTCCCATCAAATACCCTTCCCCCTTTCCTCCTCTCTACCCCTCCCCTCTCCTCTCCTTCCTCTTCCCTCCTTCTTTCTGGACTGTAGTTATGTTTTACCATTTGTATGAATGTATAGGTGATTCTATATTAATTTCATAGTAGTATTGAGTACATTGGATGCTTTTTTTTGAGTACATTCTTGAGATACTTTACTAAGAAGAATATGTTGCAGCTCCATCCAGGTAAACATAAAAGATGTGAACTCTCCATCTATTTTTATGGCTGCATACTATTCCATAGTGTACATATACCACAAGTTGCTAATCCATTCATGAGTCAATGGGCACTTGGGCTGCTTCCATGACTTGACAATTATAAATTGGGCTGCAGTAAACATTCTAGTGCAAATGTCTTTGTTGTAAAATGATTTTTAGTCATCTGGGTACATAGCTAGTAGAGGAATCGAAGGATTGAATGGTAGGTTTACTTTTAGTGTTTTGAGTATTCTCCAAACTTCTTCCCCAAAAGGCTGTATTGGCTTTCATTTCCACCAGTAGTTTAGAAGTGTTCCCTTCTCTCCGCATCTGTGCCATCATCTGCAGTTTTGGGATTTTATTATGTGGGCTAATCTTACTGGAGCTAGATAATATCTCAAATTGGTTTTGATTTGCATTTCTCTGATGATTAAAGATGATGAGCATTTTTTCATGTGTTTGTAGGCCATGCACCTGTCTTCCTCAGAGAAGTTTCTCTGTTCAAGTCTTTTGCCCCCTTTCCCCAAATGGGGTTATTTGTTCTTTTCTTATTGGTTAGTTTGAGTTTTCCATGAATTAGGTTAGTTATCAAACCTTTGTCAGAAACATAACCTGCAAAAATCTTCTTGTGAAGACTGTCTTTTTGCCTTACTTATTGTGCTCTTGGCTGTGCAGAAGGTTTTTAGTTTGATCAGATCCCAGTAATATTGTTTTGGAGTTGCTTCAATTGCCTGGGGGTCCTCCTTATAAAATATTCTCCCAGGCTGATTTCTTCAAGCATTTTTCCTGCACTCTCTTCTAGTATTTTTAAAGTTTCATGTATAAAGTTTAAATCTTTTATCCAGTGAGAATCAATTTTTGTTAATAGTGAAAGGTGAAGGTCCAGTTTCAATCTTCTACAGGTCACCAGCCAGTTTACACAGCACCATTTATTAAATAGAAATTTCTTCCCCCACTGAATGTTTTTGATAGGCATATCTAAATCAAATTATGGTAAGTGTCTGGGTTTATCTCTTGGTTCTCTATTCTGTTCCGTATATCTACCTCTCTATTATTGTGCCAGTACCATACTGTTTTGATCACTATAGATTTATAGTATAGCCTAAAGTCTGGTAATATGATACCTTCTGATTTGTTTTTATTTCTGAGTAATGTATTGGCTCTTTGAGGTTTTTTTATGATTCCATATAAAATTAAGTACTATTTTTTTAAGATCTTTAAAGTATGACATTGTTGTTTTGATAGGATTGCACTAAAATGGTAGATTGCTTTGGGTAATATGGACATTTTAATAATGCTTCTTCCCAGCCATGATCATGGTTATGTTTTTTCATTTGTTCACATCTTCAGTTATTTCTTTTCTCAGAGTTTCATAATTCTCCTTATGGAGATCTTTCATGTCCTTTGTTAGGTAAAGTACCAGAT
Organism: Loris lydekkerianus; assembly: GCA_963574355.1. Lineage (NCBI taxonomy): Eukaryota > Metazoa > Chordata > Mammalia > Primates > Lorisidae > Loris > Loris lydekkerianus. Next base: position 15,158 of record CAUYPK010138329.1, read on the forward strand.
ATTTCACCTTCTTTCCACTACTGTAAAAGGAATAGAGTCCTTGACTACATTTTAAGCTTGACTATTGTTGGTATATATAAAAGCTACTGATTTATAAGTACTGATTCTGTATCCTGAGAAACTGTTAGATTTCTTGATCACTTAAAAAGCTTTGTAGTTGAGTTCCTGGGGTTTTCTAGGTATAAAATAACATCATCCACAAAGAGTTAGAGTCTGACCTCCTCTGATCCCGTTTGAATACCCTTAATTGCTTTCTCTTGCCGGATTGCTATGGCTAAGACTTCCATTACTTTGTCAAATAGCAGTGATGACAATGGACATCCTTGTCTAATTCTGGATCTGAGTGGAAATATTTTCAATTTTACTCCATTCAACATGATTTTGGTTGTGGGTTTGCTGGCTTCAATCTATTTACTGGGTTTGTTGGTTGTGGGTTAGATGGCCTCAATCTGTTTAAGAAATGTCTCATCTAAGCCTGTTTTCTTAAGTGTTCTAGTCCTGAAAGGATGCTGGATATTATCAAAAGCTTTTTCTGCATCAATTGATAGAATCATATGGTCTTTGCTTTTTATTTTATTTATGTGGTGTAGATTGTGGTATAGATTTATGCATGTTGAACAAACCTTGTAACCCTGGATAAAACCAACTTTGGTGTATGTTTTTTTGATGTGTTGTTGAATTATGTTTGCTAGGCTCTTATTGCATATTTTTGCATTGATATTCATTAATGATATTGGTCTATAGTTTTTTTGTTGGGTCCTTTCCAACAATAGGCTTTAAACCAACAAAGATAAGGAAAGATAAGGATAGTCACTACATATGTGTCAAGGGAAACACTCAACATGAAGAGATTTCGATAATTAACATTTATGAGCTCTACCACAATGCTCCTCAATTTATAAAGCAA
>CAUYPK010138331.1:0-18489 GCA_963574355.1 Loris lydekkerianus
TCCACTCTCCTCCCATCCACTCTCCTCCCATCCCCACTCCACCCGTCCCCCAAGCCCCCCGACCACACCCCCCCCCCCCCCCCCCCCCCCCCCCCCCCCCCCCCCCCCCCCCCCCCCCCCCCCCGCGGGCGCCCCGGCGGCCGGCCCGCCGCGGGGCGCGCCCCCCCAGCAAGCAGTCTCATGGGAGTGTAAACCGAAAGTGGCCTCACGGGCTGATAACGTGGACATGCCCTGTGCCTGGACTGTTCGGGCATTTGGCGTCACGTGTGATTGCAGGAGACTCGGGCTGCAGACAGAAAGCGCGCATTCCTGGTCACAGAGCTGGGGCTGGTGGGGAGGTCACAGAGACCTGGCCACTGACCCCAGGGGCCTTTCACTCACTGGTCTGATCACGTGCAGCTCCCTGGGGACCCCATTGTTTGCGCAGATGAGCCGGGGTTCATTTGGGAAACCCGTGCCTGGGAATGGAAAGGGAGATTTCAACTGTGGAGTTGGACTTTTGTGTTAATACAACTGTGTTTTGTTCAGGGGTTTTGTCTTTTTTCAAATAACACCACACAGAGAACCCTAAGAAAGTCCCCAGGCTGCAGCAGACAGACGCATCGTTTCCTTTTATGCCATCAGTCAGGGGAAAAAAGTAAAAAGGAGAAAAGAAAAAAAAGAAAGAAAAAGTACCCCTGGACCCCCTCCTGTGTTGGCATCAGCCACGTGAATTTGCACAATCAAATCTCAATGGCTCCTTCCTGGGCTTTGTGGGTCTGTGACTGCCCGTGAGGATGGTCACTGTGGCTCTCAGTGACTCTCCACACCCCGCTGTGGCTGTCCCTCCCCGACAGCTCATCCTGGCCACACCCAGCCGCACTGACTGCTCTTGGGTGGGTCGTGTTCCCATGGGCAGGGAGCCCTGAGACAGGCATGAAGCGGCCCAGTTACCACCTACGAAAATCTGTCCCTCTAAAAGGGCTGCAGAAGAGGCTGCTGCTGGCTCCACTTGCCTTTTTTGTGGCTGCAAAGCGAGCTCCTCATAACATTAGGTTGGTTTATAGCTGTTAGCTAGGAGTTTCATTTTTTAAAGTATGGGTCCATCAGAGATCATGTACATTCAAAATTTTCAACTTATTTGGTAATAAAATTAAGAGCATGGACTTAATAAAAGGTGTACATCTTACATTTGAAGTTATAGTATTAACTAGACCCAGTTACTAAAGACAGAATTCAGTTAAGAGGAAGGAGAGCCAGGGAGCGGGAAGCCCCCTCGCATTCCCCCGTCCTCCCCTCCCCATTCCCCCAGCGGCTGTGCTTTCCTCGCTCTCTCTGCTCCCTTCCACGAGCCAAAGTCTCCCTCCCTCAGGGTCTCTCAAACCCACTCTCTCCACAGAGTGTCTCTTGATTCTGCCCTGACCCTTCTGATAGTAACATCTGCATCAGCACAATCCTTGCATGGTCCTTGTCTGGTCTGCTTACAGCGTGTTTTGTACCTTATCTTCTAACAGGTGTTTTGCAGATCCCTCTCACACATCGCCTTCTTGCTCCTTGAAGTTGAGGTTGGTGGAGGGGGGGGAGACTGATATATGCATCATTCCTCTACTGCTACTGGCCTGCTGAGCTGAACTGCAGGGATAGGATGGGAGGCTGAGTCTCTAGGCAGGCTGGGCCCAACCAGCTGCCACGGAGACACAGCCATGCTGGCTGGAAGGTTTTCTATGACTTTGCTCAACAATCATGAGTTAATCACATGAATCTCCTCAGTGAGAAAGAACTCATTTGGTCTTACACTTACATACAATTGGTGGTGGGGAGACACGGACTTTGAGCATGCAGATCTCAAATTTACACTTCATCTGGGCTATGTCTCTTTACCTCTTTGATACTATTTCCTCATCTGTAAACGGGAATAACAATAATAATTATACCCACCCTGTCTTCTTTTCCAGGGTGACTGTGAGGTCTGAATGTCTGTGAAGAGCTTTTTGTAGAAGTATGGATATAAATGACGGCAAAAGAAGGACCTGCAGACTGGGAAGGGTCATTCCTTCAAGCCATTACTGTCAATAGTAGAAACGAACTTGACAATTAACAGGGTGAGACTCATCTTTTAAAAGTCTCTGTAATTATGGACTTCTTGGAGCTGGAAGTGGGTGGGGATCTGTAGGGAAGGTGGGAGGAACATCCAGGGAGGCAGCTCTGCAGATCTGAACGTGCAATGGTGACCAGTTTTACTGGAGCTAAAAGGACATGGTGCCGGGGAGTGTGTGAGGTCAGTTTAGACAAGAAGGTTGGGCTATTCTGCGGAGACCTCACATGCATGTGACTGGAGCTCCTGAAGCTCTTGAGCAAAGAGCTGAGGTGCTGAGAACTCTGTTTGAGCATGGGAGGTATGGTAGGTCTACTGGACTGGGAAGGGGGGACTGGAGACAGGGCAACCCTGGGCAGGTGACTGCTGGAAGTGGCCTTTGCAAGGTGATTGCCTAGGGTGGAGGTGAGGGGCAGAGATGGAGTAGCTCCCATAACGCCAAAGCTGGTCAGGTGCCTCTTCGCTACCCCAGGGCACCCCCACGGTGGGGCATCACAGCTGGCTGAGGCTTGGCTCCCACACCAGACTGGATGCTCCCTGAAGCAGGTGTTATAGCAACATTATATCCCAGCTTCTGGCCCTTGGAAAGTGACAATAAATATGTATGTGTTCAATGAATGAAAGTGACTCAAATTTACGTAGTACTTGGGGGGTGGGAGAAGCTCTTGGGAAAAGCTAGGGCTCCTTGTTGAGAGAGAGCTAATGTCAGGTACTGTGGCCCCTGGGTCTCCTCCATCTCAGGATTGATGCAGCTCTTGGAGGTTTCTTGGCTATGCATTGTCTGTCCCCAAGCAATGCAGCTCAGTGGGAACATTAGGTCACCTGGATTCCCATCCTGCTATTTGCTGATGTCATGATGGCCAAATTTCTAGAGACCTGGGGCCACGATGCTTAGCGTTTCACTTTACTCTACTTTATCTTTTTGGCAATCCTTTGAGTAAAAGATTATAATCAAAATGTTTTCAGAGGTTTTAAAGCTGAAGCTCAAAAAATTTTAATAACTTTCCAGAGTCTACACAAGACAAGACGAACTCAATTATGCCACTTTGAGCTCCTTGAGAACGGGACAGTGTCATTTTCACGACTCTATGCTCCACATCTTGCCTGCAGAATGCAATTTTGAGTGTTTGTCAAACACATAAAGGAAACAAGACTTTTCTGACTCCAAAAGCTCAAATGTATTCTAAGCCTCTATTGCCTCATCTGAAAAACTGAAATAGTACGAACCTCATAGGCTTGGTGTGATGTTAAAATGGGTCCCGGAAATACATTTGGGAAACCTAGGTGTGTATAAGCTACCTTCCTCCCCAAATTCCCCTCAAACCCAGACTTGGACAATGCTTGCAGACATCCTTCTGAAGTGGTATGGCCTTTAGGCCTCAGCTCACTTCCCATTAGGGCTTATTTGTAAGCAGATCTGATACTTAAAACCAGCATCGCCACCTGCCTCCAGGCAATGGAGCAAACCTTCCATAAGAAGCTGAACAAACTCCCTTTATTTCGAATGCACCTGCCCTTACTCCCCTCCCAACCACACCTCCCAGCTCTACCGGCTTGCTGGTTTCGAATCCTTTGTCCAGGAACTCGGAGCAAGTGAAAGGTTAACTGCAAAGGGATGTCTTTGTTGCCAGCCTAAGTTAGTGGTGGGTTGCTGGGTCAGCCTCTGCTGCTAAAGTTTCAGGGGCTGGGGCCACACAGAGCGGGCCTTGTTCCTCTATGCAAGTTCTACCCTCAGGTCTGGTCCAGGGATATGGAGACTTCTGCAGCTTTTGTGGCCAAAAAATCCTCCTGGACAATAGGGCCACCCTCCTCCAAAGAGCTTGCTCCCCCACGGAGGGAGAGTTGAGGCTCACAAACTGCACAGCTGCCAGCACTTGTGGATTTGGCAAGTTCCACATGGGCCCAGGAGAGACAGGGGAAGAGGTTCCAATGTCTGCTGTGCCCGGCTCCTCATAAGTGGCCTCCAGCTCTCCCCTGGTGGGACCAACATCAGCCACACCCACTTCGGGACAAGATGGGAGATCTAGACCCAGCCCAACTGTCTCACTCAGAAGCCAGCCTCTTCTGCCTGGTGCAGCCAACACCTCTTTGTCTATAGCACCAAGACTCTTTCATGACCAAACACAGAGTTCAATGGGGAGAGGTAAGGGTGGACAGGAGGTGAAATGTAATGGAGCATTTATTTATCTAATGCCAGGTGCCGTGGGAATTATTAATAATAATTAATATTTATTAAGCACCCACCACGTCCTAGGCATTGTGTGAAGTACTTCATATGTATTATTTTTTTTCTGTCCCTAACAGTCTGACAGGGAAGGTAAGAATATTATCATTTTCATTTTACAGATGAGAATGCTGAGGTTCAGAGAGGTTACGTGACTGGCCTGAGATGATTCAAGACATAAGTGGTGAAGCTGGGATTTAAATGTGGGAATTGAATCCATATCTATGCAAAACAGAAGCCCATATTTTTTTCTTTACTGAAGTATAACTAGCCCGGAATATACCGCACACAGTTAAAGTGTGCGAATGATAAGTTTCAGCATATGTGAAATCATTACTACAATCAAGATAACGAGCATATTTGTCACCCTAAAAGTTCCCTGTGTCCCTGTAATACCATAATTCTGTATCCAGGTAACCACTGACCTCTTACCACTCTATATTAGTTTGCAGTTCCTAGAAACTGTGGGTCCCAGAACCATACCATATGTACTCACAATGGGAGTTTATTCACCTGACTTGTTCAGGAATGCTCAAATATTCATATCCTTAAAAAGCATGTCACTCTCCTGCTCAAAATCAATGACTTTCCAGTTAAAACTGGCTCATGGAGTCATGCACCCTAGTGATTACGGATAAACAGTGGAGAAGCAATGTTTAAATTAACCCTGTCGTCTCAGATGTGAGAATTAATTACTAATGGGAGGAAGTGACTTCAGGGCAAGCAATCTGTAACCCCCCACTTTTATTAGGAATCCTAGCCTTGATTTTGTTGGGCTTTAGGGAAGGATTTGGATTCCAACCCCAGCTTAATGTTTTTCTGTCTCAAAAACGTAAAAGACTCCCCTGACCTTCAAGCCTTTCCCAATCGCACTCCAGCCCATTGTCTGTCCTTTCAACACACGTCAGGCAACCAGTGCCCACGTCAGCAGGCCCTTCCTGGCCTCTGTGCCCAGCCTTCCATTTTTTATCTGCATCTATTTCTTCCTGAAATGCTTCCACGCCCCACACTCAAGGCTGATCTGAAACGCCACCTTTTCCACAGAACTTTCTCCAATTCCTCCAGCTGCATGTGGTGGTTCTCCACCCACCACTCAAGTTCTCATCGCCCTGGGTCTGGGAATAAAAAAAACACCGGGTGGGAGTAACAGTAGATTGGCGGCTACAGAAGAGGAGTTTAGTGATTTTGATGACAGAGCAACAGAAACACAAAATAGAAGCCAAAATGAAACTCAAAGAGATTAAAAAAACAAACAATAACAACAACAACAAAAAACCTGGGGAGAAAATGAACAGATCAACAGTCAGCTGTGGGATAATGTCAAGTGGCTATATATATATGTGTGTGTATTATAACTGGAGTCACAGATAAGGAAAGGAGAAGGTGCACATTAAAATACTGAGGAAATAGCAGCGCCTGTGGTTCAAAGGAGGAGGGCGCCAACCCCATATGCCGGAGGTGGTGGGTGCAAGCCCAGCCCCGGCCAAAAACTGCAAAAAACAAAAACAAAAACAAAAAAAACCCCGAGGAAATAAAGGCTAATGTTTTTCTAGGTTTGATAAAAACTATGCATGTCCAGATCTACAAAGGTTAGCATACCCCCAGGCATCAGAAACATGAAGAAAAGTATAATAAGGCCTATCCTAATCAAAAATTTTAAAAAGAGTGGTAAAAAGAAAAAATATTTAAAGCAGTTAGAGAAAAAAGACACAATGGAACAAAACACAATTACAGCAGATTGAGTGTTAACAGTTAGAAGGTGCAGTAACATGCTTCAAGTTCTGCAAAGTAAAACTAACTTAGAATGCCATACTTAGAAAAAAAACCTCAAAAAGTTAAAAGTAAACTAAAGTTTCTTCAGACACAAGTTGAAAGGGCTCATCGGGAACAGGGCTAGTCTGTAAGAAGTATGAAGGGGAATCCCTTAGGCAGAAGGAAATGTGATCAGATGGAAGCCACACGGGGAACTGGATGAACTTTCTTCTTATTGTTTAAGTCCTTTTAAAAGATCACTAAAAATATAATTTCCTATTTAGAGCAAAAATAACAATATATTGGGGAATTTTATAACACATAGAAGAAGCACAATGTTTCCACAACAGCACAAAGATTGAGCAAGGAGAGATGAAAGTAGGGGGTTATAAGTTTCTACATGTTAAGTATAATATTATTTAGTAAAAGATATGCCCCCATGAAGCTTACATTAAAAGACAAAATAAGAGGTATCGCCACTATGCCTGCAAGGGAGACCAAAGAGAAAGATAAAGTATATTTAAATTTAATTCAGAAGAGTGAAGAAAAGGAGGAAAGGGGAAGAAAAAATCCAACGAGTAGAAACATCAAGATTGATTTAAAATAGTAAGATGACAGACTTAAATCCAAAATATCAGTAGTCACATTAAATGGAGAACTATCTAACCTCCTGAATTCAAAGGCAAGGCAGTGGACTTTGAACAATTGGTAGAGACTGGGTCAAAAGTCTCTGTTCTTGTAATATTTCTGTAGCTTTAAAATTATTTTAAAAATAAAATTTAAAAATGTAATCTTTATAGTTACTATTATTATTTTCGAGACAGCGTCTAGCCCTGCTAGATTGTAGTGACATCATCATAGCTCACAGCAACCTCAAACTCCTGGGCTCAAGTGATTCTCCTGCCTCAGTTTCCCAAGTAGCCTGGGCAACAGGTGCAACCACACCCTGCTAATTTTTCTAATTTTTGTGGAGATGGGGTATCACTCTTGCTCAGGCTGGTCTCAAACTCCTGGTCTCAAGCAATCCTCCCGCCTTGACCTCCCAGCATACTAGGATTACAGGTGTGAGCCACTGTGTCCAGCCCTTTGTAATTATTTTTTTAAAAAGCAATAAAAATTTTAAAATCTTTACATTTCTTTTTTTAAGGCCTCATAGGACCTTGCTCACTGAACTCTAGCAGGTATGGTGCTGGGCATGGAGACAAGAGACCTGAACCCCAGTTCACTTATACCAGGTATTTCACTTAATCACTCTGAATCTCAGTTTTTCCATCTGAAAATGGGCACAGGAAAACCTACCTCACAGGGTGATTGTGAGAAGAATGCAAGGATACCCAATGCCAACAAGTCGTGTTTGCTCAGTGAAAGGTATGCTTCCCCCCGGTAAGGGCCTGCAAACCCAAGCGTCTTGACCTTAAGTCCACTCTACCCCTGCCAGGTGCAGTTGAGAAAGACCTCGTCTCAGGATCCCAGGCCATGGCAAGGTAGGATAACGCTAGGAATAACCATTGCTTAGCTCCTGGTCCATCTGCTGCTCGCCCAATCCCAGAACATCCTTTCTGATGGTTTCTCTGGGAACCATTCAAGTGCAGGCTACACCAATGTTGTCCTACCCTGCACCTTCCCACAGCAACTCCAACAATGAGGGAGAGAAGATGCAAAGCCATAAATGGTAAACACCCGTGTCAGTTCCATCTGCTTTATCCTTAATGCCACGGCTAGGCTGAGACTCTTGTGATTTTGCACGTGGATTTGGGTGATAGACTTAGTCTCCCAGCCTCCAGTCTTCCTCTGCCTTCCTACATCTTCATCTCCAAATTTACTCCTCTTTCCATGCAAATGGCAAAGTGATTTTTCTAAGAAAAATTTTAGTAAGACTTTGTTTTAGATCAGTTTTAGGTTCACAGCCTAATGGAGAGTAAGGTACAGAGCTGTCCTATATATAGGGTGTACATAGAGTTCTTGTGCAACTTTAAATAGTTTAACATAGTAAATTGCAGAGGAACTTTATGGACACCTTGTATCTCCTGACCCCACACACCTGTTGTTTCCCCTCATTTACACCCCCTACCAGCGTGATACAGTTGTTGCACTCAGTGAACCCACATTGACACACATTGTCACCCAAAGACCATCCTTTACATTAGAGTTCACTCTTGACCTTGGCTAATCTCTGGATTTGGATACATACATGACATATATCCACCATACAGTATCATACTGAGTAGTTTCACTGCCCTAAAGATCCTGTGTGCCCCACCTAGGCATGCCTCCCGCCCCGCCAGCCCTTGGCAACCACTGATATTTTTGCTGTCCATTGCTTTTCCCAGAATGCCCTACAGTTGGAATGACATAGCATGTACCCTTTTCAGATTGGTTTCTTTTACTTAGTAATGCATGTATTTAAGTTTCCTCCATGTCTTTTTATGGCTTCAGAGCTCTTGATAACTCATTTCACTTTAGTGTTAGTATTTTATTGTCTGAATGCATCACTATTTATTTATCCATTTACCTGTTGAAGGACATCTTGGTTATTTCCAGGTTTTAATAGTTACGAGTAAAGCTACTACTAGAATACTCTGCTACAGAGTATTCCTTATATGAAATGCTTAGCGGCGCTTGTATCTCAGTGGGTAGGAGGCCAGCCACATACACGGAGGCTGGCAGGTTCCAACCCGGCCTGAGCTAGCTAGAACAACAATGCTGTGAGCTGTGACGCCACAGGACTCTGCACAGGGTGACTGCTTGAGACTCTATCTCAAATAAATAAATAAATACTAAAAAAAAAAAAAATGCTTAAGACCAGAAGTGTTTTGGATTTTTTTCAGGAGACACGTCTCTCTGAGTGTCATGCTAGTGCTCACAAAGTTTCAGGTTTGGGAGCATTTTGCTCAATTTGTGTAAACATCTGCATGCAGGCTTTTGTGTGGACGTTAAGTGTTCAGCTCTCTGGGAAAGTACCAAGGAGTGTGATAGCTGGATCGTGATACTGGATGGCTGGTTTGTAAGAAACCGCTACACTGACCTCTGCGGCACCTCTATCATTTTGCAGACCTGCCAGTAAAGAATGAGCATTCCTGCGGCTCCACATCCTTGTCGGTAAGTGGCGTTGTCCGTGTTCCGGATTTTGGCCATTCTAACAGTCACACAGCTCTTAGCAGCATCTCTGTGTTGTTTTAACTTGCAATGTGCTCATGGCATATGATGCTGAGCATCCGTTAATAGGCTTATTTGCCCTCTGTCTTCTTTGGTGAGGTGTCTGTTAGGTATTTGACCCATTTTTAATTGGGTTGCTTATTTTTTTATTGCTGAGTTTTAAGAGTTCTTTATGTCTTTTGGCTAATAGTCAGACATGGCATCAAATACGCCTTTTGTAAATGTTCTCTCCACCAAAATGATGTTTTAAACAATAAAAAAAAAAGTTCTGATCGTGTCACTTTCTTTCTCACAACTCTTAGTGACTCCCACCGCCTTCAGGAGAAAATCTAAACTCCTTAGCTTGTCACAGATTAAACCAAACCTGAGTCTTTGACCTTGTCTCCCAGCTTTCCTCCCTTTCCTTCATGAAGCCACACACTTAGCTCTCATCACCCCAGGCTAGCTTTTACTACCTAACTCGGAGATGACACTGAGGCGCACCTAATAGGCACCGGACGCCAGGCTAGCTGTGTTTTCATTATAAACTTTCCTGGCTGTTACGCACAGATGACAGTTCAGTTTTGCCCATCCTTCAACTCAGCAGGATGCCCCCTCCTCTATGAAGACTACCTGGGTTGGAGCTGCACATCACACCCAAGGCCAGGAGTCAGACTGAACTGAATGTGAACTGAATGGAACCTCCTGTGTCTGCAGCCAGATCCACCCCCCACCACCCCAGCAGCCCCAGCCCTAAGGGGTCTGGGGCCCAGACCAGGGGTAAGACTGGCCCTGTATGTTGGAGGGAAGTGAAAAAAGACCTTGGGAATGGAGGTTATAAAGTTTTCAAGATTGGGGGCCTATAGGGCATTGGCCAGGCCTGCAGTCGAGGGGTGATCTGTGGGGTCTCTGCCCAAACCCTCTTCCTCTAGTCTATGGAGTCTCTCAACCCTCAGCCTGAGTGCTGAGTTCAGAGGTGTGAGCTCAATGGGGGTGACAGGGCTGAGCACCAGGGGGGAGGTGGTTTCTTCAGAACCTGGCATCACCAGGCCAGCTCCCTGGACAGTGTATTGGGTAACTCAAGTAAGATGCATACCTCAGGTTCTGGTTTGTAAATGGGGGTCATGATAATAGAACAATAATCCCAGCAGATAATGAGATTGCTGTGACCTTGGAATCAGGTAGATTCAGCAGTGTCCTGGGGGTACTGCAGAGGTTGACACAAATGCAGGGGAGAAGCAGATGGAATGGAAAATTCTGATGGCTGCAAACACTGATTATTTTTGCTGTTGCTGCATGTGTGTGTGTTCCTGGTAGGGGGCGGTGTTGCTGATGCTGTTTCTCCCCTTGACGCAAGCTATAAAGTCCTTAAAAAGCCTTCTAGGGCTGCATTTGGCCAAAGGGAAGGAGCATGGCCACAGCTTTGAGAAAGTCCTTTCTTCTTATGAGGCCTCAGTACCCCACCTGTGAGGAAGTTGAATCCCCTCCTGCCCTGGCATGCTTTTTGCCAGCTGTCTCTTCAGCTCCTGGCCACCCCCACCTCCCAACCAAATCCCACACATGGACTAGGAAAATGCTTTATGAACGCTAAGAGGAGTGGGTATCAAGAGTAAGTATCTGGAAGAACATTACCCAGCACTTCTCTCTAAATCTGCCTGGAATGGTTTTCGGCAGAGCCAGATTCAGGACCAGAAGAAGTCAGATGCCTGCCCAGTGGTATGAAGGGAACCCCAAAGCTTGGGCTGCCACAGCCTGGAAAGGGCTGATCAAGATACGGGCAGAGCCATACGGTCTGTGCCTGGTGGTATTGTAACTGTGGTCCACTGGACCAACACGTGTTACCCTGGCTTCAAACATAAGGTGAAGATTCAAAATCCTGGCCCTCAAAAGCAGGGAACAGTAACCTGTGGCAGAAGCCTGGCTAGTGATCACCCGGGCAGGAGGTCCTGCCTGTGAGGGCACACAGGTGGGTTTGTGGGATGTTGGAAACGTTCGGTTTCTTGATGTGGGCACTCAAGAGAGTGTCGGTTCAAAGAAATTCATCAAGCTGTGCAGGTGATATGTGTACATTACACTTCAATACAAAGTTTAAAAAAAAAATGAACGAAAAGAAGAAAAGAAGCATGCAGCTTAGGAACTGTTCAGCAGCCCCCAGCGTGTGCTGGAGAGGCCAGGGCCTTGCAAACACCCTCAGCCGTAACCATGGGAGGGGAAGGCTAGAGGGCCAGCCACTGGTGTGTATTGGCAGAGCAAACACATGGGCCCCTGAGCACACTGTCCCCTCTGTGTGCACAGGGTGTTAGGCCAGGCTCCACCGAGCTGCACTTCACGGTAACAAAGAGAACAATGCCACCATCTCCTAATCGTCAATAGCGTCACCACACTCAAGTCCTTGGCCCAATATTTGAGGAGTGAGAGCAGCCACATCTACTTTGCAATATTGACTTAGATTCATCACTTACCAAAAACCCGGAGTGCCCAGCCCGCCTGCTCATCCACTGTGGCCTCCGGGCAGTGCATGGCCTTCAGCAGAATGTGGGGTCATGGAAAACCAGCCCCCTTGGTTTCGTGTCTCATGTCACTATTATTTTTCCCATGTACCGAGGCTGTGGTGCGGGATCACGAATTTCCAGACTGCTGATTGAGAAGATTGCCTAAACTCTGTAACCCAACCTGCAAGATTTGGAGGAAGGGAGTTGGGAAAAAGGGAGCACTGAGTTCACATTTTTGAATGAAGTTTTCAGGAGATGCCAATGAGAAACAATTTATTCTTGAAGAAAAGATTTCTTTTTTTTTTTCCCTTAAGAAATAGGCTAAGCCCTGTAAGCACCAAATGTGTTAGCTTCCAGTTCAAGGTTGTACTGCTCCCTACAATTTCTGAGGGAGACACTTTACTGTTGACAAATGTAAGAGACTGTTTTCCAGAAATCCATGTTGCCAAGGGAAATGGCTGCTCCCTCTTTGTGAGCTCCAGGACCCCAACACCCAGCTATGACCTGTGACCTCCTTGCTGCTGGGCTATCAGCTGGACAAACAAGGGCCTAGACACGCTGCCTTGAGGCACTACCTTTCTCCAGAGCTGACCCCTCCCTGCAGATGCTATGTCCCCAGGGCAGCCTGGCTGCCCCCGTCAGGTGGCAAGGTCCTTAGACATTTCTGCCTTGGCTTCCCTCTGCCTCTGGGCCACACATTCAGAGAGGCCTCTTATAACCATTAATTTATCCAATTTCCTGGGCCACACTGGCCCCCACTTCGGTGGCCAGTAGCGGAACAAGACTCCCCGCTGTGTCCCTTCCCTTTTAATTACACGGGGACAAGCTTCCTTGGGCTGACTTTGGGAGGCCAGCCCCAGGCCAGCCTGCTGCCCTCCAGGAAACAATGCACACATGTTCTGGAGAATTCCCTCCTCGCTAATCCGGGTTGAGAAGAAAAGGGCTTTTCTTCTTCTTGTCAAAGGGGCTCTTCGATGCTAAGATACCATTTTGTGTCTCGAGTCATGTCACGGGACTTCTGCCTCAGCCTGGCTGCCTGCTCTTTAGAAGTGAAAGACACAGTCCTTGATTCACCTCAGGACAAGTGCCCCCACCGTGCCCTTTTCTGAAAATAAAAGGGGGCTGGGGGTGAAGGGAAATGGGAAAAGCCCCCACTCCCACCCCCACTGTTTCTTTCTCATCCTGGCAACCTCGGCTTTCTGAACTATTTGCCCAAAGGATGAGCAGGGAGGGCTGCACCTCACCTGCTGATCTCAAGGGTCATGAATATTCTCATAATCCCCCGGGAAAGAAGGGCCCTTTCATTAGCCGAGCAGATTGGGCCCCAGGGGCCTCCAGCATTCCCACCTACTCCTGCCCACCGCCTTGTCTCTTCTCTGCCTTCCTGCTCCACAGCCTCTGGGCCCCGCTGGCTTTTCAGCTCTTGCCACGGGCTGGATGGAGAACCAGGTTTTCATAAGGCTTTGCTATGCTGTTTTCCATTGCTAAGACATGTCCCTATTTTATAGACAAATTAAAGGAAATAACAATAAAGTTATAGACGTGCAACCTGCTGCTTAGAAAGGAGTTGGCGTCAGTACATTACTGTACCATTGGTGGCAGCATATGTTTAAGTCTGCACTTCGTTTGACAAAAGAATTTGAGATAGCTTTTGGAAATACCCACAAAAATGCAGATGAAGAAATCAAAGTTAAATGTGGGAAGGGAAAGGTAACAAACTGAAATCAAGTCAGAGAAAAATTTAATATCATAGATATACAAATGGAAGCTTCCCTATGGGAGCAAGGAGAGGCTGAGAATTTAGTTTTGGAGTTCCTGGTGGCCAAAGAAAAGAAAAATAGTCCTTGGAGCTAAGAGCAAATTCTCCCGAGTTCTGAGACAGCTGTATCAACGACAGTAGGTCTTCAAACAAAATCACCCTGGGCTGCATTAAAAATGTCATCCTTACTATGCCTGTAGTAACGACAACAGTTTCATTGAGCTGTGCTAAAATGGTTTGAAACTAGCTTCTCTGCATAGTCTCAGGAAAACAGAGACCCGTATGGCAGGCCAAGTTTTCTTCAGAATCTGTAAGTACAGCCCACTGAGTCAATGTCACACAGGAAGGCTCTTAGGAGCCTGTAGTTGCCTTTGGACAAACACATGGATGCCAGGCACCTGGGCTGAGCTGGACTGTTCACCCCTCGGAGGTCAAGGTCCATAGCGCTTAGTGCAAACCCAGCAGCTGGAGCAATGGTGAACCCAGAGAGGAGCTGGGCCTGGGCAGTTCACAGCCCCAACCTCGGCCAGACTGGGAAGCACAGCTCTTCAACGTGGAGGTAACTCTTTGTTTAGCAGAGAGAGTGGAGGAAACACTTCTGGAGAACAAGCTGATTCATGTGTCAGTGGCTGGAGAGGGGCAAGATTGCATCAGTATTTCTGATGCCATTCTTGGTTTTGGCTTGGAAGCAACTATTGATGAATCTTAATTAAACCAACACAGTATCATCATAATAGCCAATAGTTTTGAACACTCACCATGTGCTAGACACTTTGAAAGTGCTTTAAATATATTATTTAAATTTAACCTAAAAAACCCTATGAGATAGACCACACACACTTTTTTTAAAAAATAAAATGAGGAAACCAAGGCTTAGAGGAAGAATTTGTCAGACACTGCACAGCAAGGAAGTGTCAGTGCCAGGATTTTAACGCAGCCCTGTCTGTTCAAGGTCTTCACCAACACACCATCCTAAGAAGAAAATCATACTGGAAATTGGGACACCTGGTCTTTGGTTCAGAGATCACTGCCCTAACAAACTAGTTTTGCTATGTTCTCCTTTGGGGATTCATTTTTGCCACATTTCTGAGCAGAGACTGGGTGTCTGAAACCCTTTACGGCCCCAGCATTCAAGTGCATCCTTTCATTCATGTGACAATTTATTGTACCAGGCACAGTGTTGTGGGGAAATCAGATGTGGTCTCTGATCTCTCTGAATTTACAATCTAAATGGGAAGATGGATACTGAATAAGTAACCAGAAATGTGACACGTACTAGGAGGGCGCAGTGGCAGATCAGTAACACGTGAGTCTGGGTTGGGGGTTGGGTCAGGGAAGAGCCCCCAAAGGACACGGTATTTCAGCTGAGCCCTCAGGGTTAATAGCAGTTAACTAGGCCAAGGGGTCTTCAGGAGTTAAGAAGGGCAGCAAAGAGTATTTATTAATTTTTGAGATAGTCTCACTCTGTCGCCCTGGGTAGAGTCCTGTGGCCTCATAGCTCACAAAAATCTCGAACTCCTGGGCTCAAGCAGTCCCCTTACATCAGCCTCCTGCGTAGCTGATGATGAAGGGGGACTGCAGGCCCCCTTCAGAATGTCCAGCTAGTTTTAGCTGATGAAGGGGGACTGCAGGCCCCCTTCAGAATGTCCAGCTAGTTTTTCTATTTTTAGTAGAGATGGGGGCTTGCGCTTACTCAGGCTGGTCTTAAATTCCTGAGCACAGGCAATCCACCCACCTTGGCCTCCCAGAGTGCTGGGATTACAGGCCTGAGCCAGCAAAGAGCATATTTAAAGGCCCCAAAGTTCACACAAGTGAAGCCAAGGAGGTTGGAGAAGGCAGGGACCGATCTCAATGGGCCCATGAAGCCCTTATTGGTGACTTTGAATTTTATCATAAAGGCAGTGCCAATCAGTGGGATGGTTTTAAGCAGAGAATAACAATCATTTACGTACTTTAAAAAACTATGTGTCTATAAAATAGACGGCAGGTTGGAGGGATGCAAATGAATTGGGACAGGAGCCCCTGCATATGGTGGCTGAGCCAGGATGCAGACAGTGGGGATGGAACTGAGATGCGCAGGGGTCTCAAAGGCCTTGGCAGGTGGTCTGATGTGGATGGTGGGTGGTCCTCGGCAGGTGAACGAGCCCAGGATGACTCCTAGCTTTGAGCCTGAGTAGAAAGGTAAATGCTATTCCCATTTATGAAACAGGGCACAGTGGACTCAGCACAGGCTGGTGAGGATGATTTTAGTTACGAGGTACCTTTGAGGATGCAAGAGGAAATGCTGAACAGGCTTGGGAATCGTTGATAACCAAGTTAATGTTGAAACTATGGGAGTGGATGAAATCTCGGGAGAGTATCGATTGGTAGAGGGCCAGGATGGAATGCTAAGAATGACACTTAATGACCCAGTAGAGGGTCAAGTGACCCAGTAGAGGGACAAGTGACAAAGGTTAAAGTTAAAAGAACAGCCTGAGAGGTAAGAGAAAAATCAGAGTCATGTGCTATAACGGAAGCGGAGAGACACAGGTACACTGAAGAGGGTGTGGCCCACAGTGCAGAATGCAGGGACCGGGTCAAGTAAGATGTGGCCTGGGGACCGTCCAACAGATGGAATGACGTGAGCAACCCTGGTGTGCTTAGGTCTGGGGAAGTAGTGTGGGTGATACGAACGTGCAACCCACACACCAGGGGTCACTGACATTCGATAGCCTGGCTTCTGGCATTTATATATAATATGTTCTGATTTCACATAATGAAACCAAGAGGTAATTCTCAAGGGGATGCAGAGGTTCGTATGTGTTAAACAAAGGGCCTGATCCTACAGGTAAGCCACAGAGTACAAAGCAGTGATTGTCAAATTTTTAAGCTCTTAAAAATTATTGGGCACTCCAAGAGATTTTGTTTATGTAGGTTATGTCTATTGGGATTTATTAGAAATTAAAACTGAGAAATACTCATTATTTAAAAAGTAGAACAATTATGTTAACATACGTAACATTTCTTATGAAAAACAAGTGTAGGAAGAGTAGCCCTGTCTCTCCACTTTGCATTTCTCTTTGATGCCTGGCTAACAGATGATCATGGGATTCCCAAGCTCCCCTTCTGTATTCAATCTGTTGTGACAGTTGTTTTGGCTGAAGTATATTAAGAGAAACTGGCCTCACAGAGTTATGTGATTAGAGAGCTTAACAGCCTTTTCAGGTAATTGTGAATCTTCTTTGATACTGCACCATCCCTTGACAAGCATTGGGTATACTGTGGAATCTGAGTGTATCAATGAGCTTCTCATATTCTGTGACTTAAAACCAGTCATCTACCTCCCATGTGGTAGGGACCTTTACCTGTGCCTGATCTGGTACCAACATGCATTAGCTACCTGAAAAACAAGGATACTCTTGGTTATGCAGAACTTTCAACCATTGACACACTGCCATTCACAATATATAAAAAAATCACATTCGTTAACATCACCATCCATCTCGTCAGAAACACGTACACTGAGAGGCTGTCAAACTTAGGCTGGAAGAGTCAAGTTTTTCGAAAGTCTCATTTTTCCTTAAATGTATACATCTTATCATGGGCATCGGATTTAAAAGAGTTGTTTACCTTCAAGTGGCAGCCTCCCTCTGCTTAGCTTTGAGAAAATGCCTGCCAGATGACCAATCTGAATTTCTATAATTTGTCATTCTTTTAAACAAAGTGGTTGATGTTCCTTGAAAAAAGTTGTAGTTTAGGTCTCAAATCAAACAATTATATACAAGTTTTTTTTCCTCCCAAATCACCATCATGCTTTCTATATAGGTGAATCTCCTAATCTGTCACATGGGCGGTTTAAATTGTGAGTGCACGATGGTGAAGATACGTAATTAATGCCTGTTGGTACAGGTTGGTGCTGCTGCCTTGATCCATGCTAAGGCTCCAGCGTCGTCCATCATTGTGTTTGCACAAGCAGTGAAAGTCAACACAATGAAAAGGGCAAATAAAATACTAGTATTATAAAAATCATGTTGACCTTGGGGAGCACTGAAGGGCTCTTGAGTCTTCCTAGGGGTCCAGAGACCACTCTCCACCAATTGCTTGTGTAGAGAAAGGAGTGACATCTATGAAGGCAGTTTACTCATGGAGGAACTCTACAAATGTCAAATAAAAAACAGCAATGATTTTTGTCAAGGAAGTGTTTTATGTCTTGAGTACAGCTCTGATAGCAAAGGAATTATAAATGCATCCATGTTGCAATATATTTTATAAATTTAGCACCAGAATCCAACTATTTTAAGGTTAAATGCTTAAAATGAGATAAATTCTATTCATTTCATACATAAGACAATGACTATCTTACCCACCTTCCTGACATTTTAAAGATTAAATAATAGCTTTCTAGATGCTGGGATTCTAGGACATTTAAAAAAATCATGTGCTTTATTTCTAGGTAACTCTAGTGTACTCAGAACACAGTAAATTGAAAAATGGTATAAAATAAAAATGAAGAAAGGCTCGTCCAAATCAGAAAAATATAAAGTTAGCTAATGTAACAATCATACTGAATACTCTAAATAACAAATAAAGAACAAAGCATGGTACCAGGCCTCTCAGTAATAAGCTGGTCTCTTTGCGGTTTGGCCATGAACAGAAGCATTCATACATCTCCCACTGCGTCCCATCGGAAATAAGGTGGCTCATTAGGTACCAATCAATAGTCTATTTATTTTTTTGAGACAGTCTTACTTTGTTGCCCTCGGTAGAGTGCCGTGGCGTCATAGCTCATAGCAACCTCCACCTCTTGGGCTCAAGCAACTCTCTTGCCTCAGCCTCCCTAGGAGCTGGGACTATAGGCACCCACCTCAGCACCCGGCTATTTTTAGAGACAGGGTCTTGCTCTTGCTCTTGTCTCAAAGTCATGAGCTCAAGCCATTCGCTTGGGCCTCCTGGAATGCTGGAATTACAGGCGTGAGCACCATGCCTGGCCCCTTTCCCCCTTTTTAAGTGATTTACTTGTATCGTTACTCTTAGGTTTTGAAATATACTAGATACTTGTCCTTTGTTGAATATG
>CAUYPK010138334.1:0-51588 GCA_963574355.1 Loris lydekkerianus
ATTGCTTAGTTTTATCTTTTGCATCATTGTAGAAGTTAGGTTCTATCCTTTAATTTCTGAGTTCTTCTTTGCTGCTAATCCACTGTGATGGTCAATGTGTAGAACAGGTTGAAGTATTTCCTGTAGAGCTGGTCTTGTGGCGAATTTCCTCGATGTTTGCATATCAGTAAAAGATTTCTCTGTCAATTTTAAAGCTTAGCTTAGCAGAATATAGAATTCTGGACCGGAAATTATTGTGTTTAAGTAGATTAAAGGTAGATGACCATTGTCTTCTGGCTTGAAAAGTTTCATTAGAGAAGTCTGCAGTCACCTGATGGATTTGCCCCTGTAGGTCAATTGGCGCTTACTCCTGACAGCTTGCAAAATCTTTTCTTCTGTCTTGACTTTGGACAGGTTCATCACAATGTATCTTGGAGAAGCTCTATTTGAGTTGAGGCGACCTGGTGTGCAATATTCCTCTAAAAGGAGTGTGTCAGAGTCTTTGATGCTATTTGGGAAATTTTCATTTATAATATTCTCTAGTATGGCTTCTAACAAATGGGACTCAATTAAACTAAAAAGCTTCGTACAGCTTAGGAGACAACAACCAAAGCAAATAGACAATCTACACAAAGGGAAAGGATATTTGCATATTTTGAATCAGACAAAAGCTTGATAACTAGGATCTAGACAGAACTCAAATTAATCTACATGAAAAAAGCCAACAATCCCATACATCAATGGGCAAGAGAGATAAATAAAACCTTCTCTAAAGAAGACGGACGAATGGCTAGCACACATATGAAAAAATGCTCATCATCCCTAATTATTAGAGAAATGCAAATCAAATCCGCCCTGAGATAACATCTAACCCCATGAGAATGGCCCACATCACAAAATCTCAAAACTGCATATGCTGGCGTGGATGTGGAGAGAAAGGAACACTTGTATACTGCTGGTGGAACTGCAAACTAATGCAACCTTTTGGGAAGGAAATACAGAGAACCCTTAAAGAAGTCAAGCTAAGGGCGGTGCCTGTGGCTCAGTGGGTAGGACGCTGGCCCCATATACCGAGGGTGGTGGGTTCAAACCCAGCCCCAGCCAAATTACAACAAAAAAATAGCTGGCACCGCCCTCCATAGCACCAATGATAGGTAAGATTCCCAAAAACTGGGACAACCTAAGACAGGATATGGAGAGGCTGCACGGTGGATTACATTCATAGTACCCAAAGACGGGTAAGATCACTCTGCGTTCAGTCAACCTAAGACAGGGACCAAACCATTGATGTCTGTATCCCCATGACGGGTAAGACCGAAACTGCAAGAGCAGGCAACCTAAGACAGGGGCTATGTTTTTCCGCCATACAAAAAACAAAAGAGGGAATTGTTGGGCCCTGCCATGTGCCTGAGGCCTAGTGCAACTTCCCAAGCCTAACTAGAAATAAATCCATCTAGCTACTTCCGCGTAGCAATGACTCAGCAAGGCCCAGCCTGAAACTGCCTCTACCTAGATACAGCCAATGTGGTACCATGCCACTGGCCCGACCCTGTCACGCACCTCTTCCCCCCCCCCCCCCGCTTTCTTTCCCCGCCCCTTCTCCACAATAAAAAAATAAATAAATAAATAAATAAATAAAGCAACATCTGGCTGAACCATGGCAACTCAAAAAAAAGAAAAGATAAGATGGGGCTAGACAGAGAATGTACACCATCAATTTCTAATGCCTTTTAGGAGTCTCTTGAGGAAATGAGGGAGGAGGCAAGGTGTACAACAGGAATTTCTGTTACCTCTGACCTCCCAATTCTCAATCACGTCACCTTTCTCCCTTCCTACCACCACCTCCCCAGGCTCACTGGTCTCCATCCTCACCTGGCTTCATTGTCCCCCTTCTACCTCTACTCTAACTATACCAATTTTCTTTCAGTTTCTCAAATTTGCAAGCTCCTTGTCATCTTACGACCCCCTGGTTCCCTCCTCCTGGAATGTCTATCACGCCCTCCCCCTGACTAACATCAGCTCCTCCTCCAGGTTACAAGGTCAGCACCCCAGACATGCCATCTTTCACCACCCAGTACAAAGGGAGTGTCCTCATTACTCTGTCTCTCAGTACCCTTTAATTTTCCTTTGCTATCCTTATCACAGTTTGAAATTATATATTTATGTTATTTATTAAACTTCTTTCTCCCCTATTAGACCGTGAGCTATATGAAGGCAGGGATGGGATCTACTTTGGTCATCATAATGTGCCAAGATTCCACTTCTTGATCTAAACAAATAATAAATATTTTTATTTTATTTATTTATTTTTTTTAGCGACAGAGTTTCACTTTATCACCCTTGGTAGAGTGCCATGGCGTCACAGCTCAGAGCAACCTCCAACTCCTGGGCTACAAATAATAAATATTCAATAATATTTATTAAAGAAATGAACGTATAAATAGAGATTAGGTCACTGAAACTCTGCAAGAGGGAAAAAGAGTCCCTCTCAAATACCCCTTTGCCAGAACCCAGAATAAAAGAGAGTCCATTTCCAACAAGAGACGGCCAACCTGTTTAGGTACAGAGGGGACACCGAGTCTCAGAAGCCAGTGAGGAAATGTGTTCTGCCTTCTACAAGTGTATCAAGATTCAATTTTCCTATCTCTGCAGATTCTTGGGCTAACAGAGAATATCTCAACTGACAATGGGAGTTGGGAATTACCCAACACTCAAACTTGCCTACAAACAAGGACATGCCAAGGTTGCCCTCTTGGCACTCTCCTCTGCCTACCTCAGCCACATACCACAAATCATCACGACTTGGGTGCCCTTTGCATATCTTTTTTTTTTTCTCAGACTACAGCAGGCACTTATTGTTTTTCAAAGTGAAGTAAAACCAACAACAAAATGATATGTGTATATTTGAGAAAGAAACAAGCAAATCAAAAAGACCAAAAGGGTACAGGGATGGGTTTCTTACCCTGCTTCTGTTTAAAGTTTGGGACTACACAGCTCTTTTTGCAGCCCCTCTTACAGCATTTCTTTATATCTGGACAGTTCTCGTCAGTGTCGCAAGTTGATACACAGGTTCGTTTCCAAACAACCCTAGGACAGTCTCCTTTCCTCCCTGTAGCAAAAAGGGAAATAACAACAGAAAGGAGGTAACAGTGCCTTGTGACACTGACAGGCATAGCTGAAGGAAAAAACAGACGAAAGAATCCCTGAGCTTCACTTAAGCCTATCAACCCTGGTGCTAAAGCAAAGAGATAGTAACAGTAACGACAGTAATAGCTAGTATTTACTGTAACATTTACTGATGTCTACCTTGTACCAGGAACATATCATTTATACTCATGACTATCCCCATATTACAGATGGGGAAACGGACCCTAAAAACTTAAGATGTAAAAAGAGCTGTTTATTGGGGACAAGACATGATTGTAAGAGGGACTTTACCTAATAAATGCAATCAGTGTAACCTGGTTTCTTGTACCCTCAGTGAATCCCCAACAATAAAAAAATAAATAAATAAATACATAAATAAAAAGAGCTGTTTAAGGCTTATGGACGGTTTAAAAAGACCTGCCTGGCTCCAAGGCCTACTATACTCTTAATCACTATGTTATATAGGCTCCCCTTCACAACTCTGCCCTCCAGCCTTTTCAGGAACTCTAAATCCAAAGTAAAAAACATAGATAATCAGTGATGTGTTCTTTCCTGATAGGAGGCAAAAAACTGGGGGCACTGAATGATTAAAGATGGGACCCCAAAAGAATAAAGAAGATGTGCTTTAGGCAATCCAGATTTCAAGAGCCAACCCAGGAAGTAGGAAGCTCTCTGGTTCTATCTGTCCCAGAGGCAAGGTCAGAGAGTACCCTGGGATTTTGCCCCACATGCCAACATACCCTTAGGAATGTCTCCTCGGCAGATCCGACCACAGCCTGTGGTGCAGCACTTATGCCCAGGTGGACATGATGCATCGCCTTGGCACAGGTCTTTACATGGGTTCCTATCAGGAGGGCATTCTCCCTCTTTCACTGCAAAACACAGCATGTGAGCGGGGGTGACTGGCCAGGCCTCAAGAAATGGGGAATGGAGGCCAATGTACTTCAAGGACCTTCAACACTCCCCCCCAAAAAACATTCCTATCTGAAATCTCTGCAACCACCTTCCCCTCCTACCACACAGCTACTAACATACAGCTACTAAAGAACTAGCCATGCTGCAGATACAGCAATCCCATTCTCATTTAAGGAGCTCTAGGGAAAAGCTAGAGCCTCTAGTTAACCCAACTGGAAGTCCTATCCCTTATCCAGAGAGGGTAAAGAAATCCAGGAAGATCTACCCTGGCTGTCCTGAGAATCTATTCATCCAGTCCTTTCCTACAGAGAGGATCATTTCCACAAACGAGCACCTTGCTCTGGGAGAAGGCCAGAGATGACTTCTCCTCTAGTCACTTTCTGTTACTGTTAGCCAGGGATCCCAAATGATAGCTCACCATAGTTATCTGCAGATACCCAGGATGCCAGGGACCCAAGAGCAAGAAGTGCCTTCAGAAGGAAGAGGCAGCTTAACATCATGATGATGCTGAGAATCGAGACGAGAGCTCAGTTCAGGCCAGAGGTATACTCCTTGCCCAGAGTATCAACCAAGAAAAGGAAAGGACTAGGGAATTCCCCTAAACTCATTCCCCAAATCTTCCTTTCCACAATATTGTCCAAGAATATCTTCTAATAAGAAGAGAAATTGGCTGCTGCTACGTGGGAAAATTCTTACCACTACCAAAGGGCACATGGGATGGGGTGATCTAACTCTGTAATGGAATATACCCAATACTCCCGGACAACAAGGAGGAATCTGTTGGTTAACTGGGAAAATGGAGGGATGGCCATTGAATAAAGGATCAAAAAGAGCCCTGAAGGGCACTGGAAGGATACAGCTGTAGCTGAAATAACAAAGGGAAGGACCAGAGACATGTCTAAAGAAGATAGCCAAGGTTAATAAAATAACCAAAGTATGATAACACTGTGGTTCTTGTTTATCCTAGCAACCTGGAAACGACGGAATGGAACAGACTATTCAGAAAATATGAAAACTATTGAAAAACAATATTTGAGTTTGTTCAAAACTAATACAAATGCACCAAAAACCTACATCTTAGCACCTCTAGCCCACATGGGCCAGCTGGCAGAACCCAAGAGAACACTTGCTATGACCCTAGTAGTCTTGCCTATATATTCCCTCTTTATTTATCTTTTTTCTGTTTTTTATTTTTATCTTTCCTGCTTGTGTCTTTAATCAGCTGTCATACATAATAGTGTCCACTGACACTGCTTAGCCCTGTGTGATTAAAGGGCAGGGGATATTCAAGGCATAAGGTAAAAACCTCCTTTACAAGGCCAAAGAGTTTGGTGCCAGGAAATTGCCCTTATTGTCATAAGGATGATGTTGGAGAATGAGACGATTCACATTTGTTGATGTCCTAATATGTGCTTTGTATACATTATTTTAATCCTCACAATAATATTCTAGAGGTTAAAAAAAAACAAACAAACTGATACATGCCAAGCATGGTGGCTCACACCTGTAGTCTTAGCACTCTGGGAGGTCGAGGAGGCAGGATCCCTTTTGCTCAGGAGTTTGAGACAAACCTGAGCAAAGGGAGACCCTGTCTCTACTAAAAAAAGAAAAATTACCTGGGAGTTGTGGTGGGTGCCTGTAGTACCAGCTACTTGGAGGCTGAGGCAGGGGGATCACTTGAACCCAGGAGTTTGAGATTGTTGTCAGGTAGGCAGAGGCCATGGCACTCTAGTCTGGGCAAAAGAGGAAGACTGCCTCAAAAGGAAAAAAAAAAAAACAAAACTGATTCACAAGGGCTGAGAAAAATGCCCATAAGTGGTGGCCACTGGAATTTCATAATAGTAAGGATAGATAGTGATGGTTGAGGGTTTACTTGTGCCACAGTTTTAAGCACTCTACACGAATTAACTCACTTAATATGGCAACCCTATAAACTTGGTGCTATTATCCCCATTTTATCGTCAGGGAAACTAAGGCACAAAAAGTTTAAGAAATGTGTTTACATAGCTAATAAGTGGTAAAACAAAGGCAAGCAATCCATTTCCACAGTCAGTGTTCTTAACCATGACACCATACTGGATTTGAACCCAGATCTTTCTAACTGCAAAACTCATACACTTTCTACTACTCCATATTGTGACCTGGTAAGAGTAACGTACTCTGGCTCGATCCATTTCTATTGAGAGATGTCTTATCTCTGAGACAGAACTAAGAGGACATCTAGGGAACTCGACATTTGTTAAGCACCTGCACCCCTCAGCCCATCCCAGAATCATCCGTCTGGGGAGGAAGGCTCAGCGTTCTGGGGCTGGCAAAGTCCACCAGCAAGACTCAATTCTTCATTCAGATACATGAGACAGCCCATGGGGTCAAACGGAGGCGAGACGTGTTTGGGATGGCCAGACTCCTCACTCCCTTTGCTGGGGTTCCCAGTTCTGGCATGAGGCCTGCTCCCAACTCCGGGGACGAGTGCCGGGCATATTAGAATCTACGGGGGGTTTTTTTGGAGACAGAGTCTCACTCTGTCACCCTGGGTATAGTGCCACAGCGTCATCATAGCTCACAGTAACCTCAAACTCTTGGGCTTTAGCAATCCTCTTGCCTTAGCCTCTCAAGTAGCTGGGACTAGAGGAGCCCGCCACCACTTTCGGCCAGATTTTCTATTTTTAATAGAGATGGAGTCTCGTTCTTGCTAAGGCTGGTCTCGAACTCCTGAGTTCAAATAATCCAGCCCCTCGGCCTTCCAGAGTGTAATCCTTCCACAGGATTACAGGAGTGAGCCACCGCGCCTGGTCAAAGTCTAGGGTTTTCAAAGACTGAACTTCTGGCGCCACTGTACAAAACCGTCCCCTCGGCTCCTCCGCCCCAGCCTGTGAAAACCTGCTCCTCTGCTTCTACCCTGCACTTATCCCCGGGCTTTGGTTCAGCCGGGAAGGGCCCACGACAGAACCGCCACTGAACACCTACACCGCACAACCGAGACTCCGCCTTCCCGGGGGGGCAGGGTGGGGAGCCCCACCACCTCCACACAGAGGGCGGAACCGGCGGTTAGCAGCGTTCCGGTTCCCATGGTAACCGCTTTGCTCTCCGAGTCGCACTTCCGGGCCAGTAGATGACGCGCTCTGATGACGTCACGGAGCCACTTTCCGGCCGGTGGCAGAGTCGGGGTGAAGTTGTAGCGGTCGGGGACGCCATGGGGGCTACTGGCGACGCGGAGCAACCGCGGGGACCCGTCGGAGCCGAGCGGGGCGGCCTCGAGCTGGGGGATGCGGGCGCAGCGGGGCAGCTGGTTCTCACGGTGAGGGCGCCTTCGGTGAGGCCTGGGCTCGGGCCGGCAGGGCCTCGGGCTCCCAGGACCCTGGCCCGCGGGCGAGAGAACGCCGCGGCTAGTATTGCCCCGGGGGTTGGCAGTTTGACGACCTGGCTTCAAATTCAGGTGCCGCTCTCTAGCTGGGTGACCTGGGCCAGTTCTGTCAACCCCCTGAGCTCCGGTATCTCCTATAAAGTGGGGATAATTAGTGCCTGCCTCAAGTTGTTGTGGGAATGGGATGATAAAGCGGCTAAAGAGCCCAGTACAACACCTGCCACTGAGTAGACCCTCTATAGACACTAATTCCCTTAGTCCTGCCGTTCCAGCAGAGGTGGGGCTGGGACTTTTAAGGCAGGAAACTTCCTCATTCCTCGTCCCTGGTAGGGCGGTCCAACCAACCGCTCTCCCCTCCAACCCCAAGGTGGAAGCAGTGGTGGAAGGATCTGAGAACAGGGATGTCTAGGTTTAAATTCATACCCACCCTCCATCTCCACCCCACCCCAGTGTCGCAGGCCTCAGTGATGTTTACTCCCTTCGTCCCCACAGAACCCTTGGAACATAATGATAAAGCACCGACAGGTGCAGCGAAGGGGCAGACGCTCACAGATGACAACAAGGTAAGGCTGTCCCTGGGTGGGACTTAGTCTAAGCGCTGACTTTGAGATCCTAGCCACAACCCAACTGCACAAGACTGAGGAGATCTGCAAACTAGAAAGAGCAGGATTGAGAAGAGGAGACTCGGCTTCTGTAACTCTTAGTGTGACCTTGAGCAAGTCACATACCCTTTGAGCTCATGTACAAAATGGAGAGGGAAAAGAGATGGGTTGTGGATTAAACAGTACCTAAGATCCTTAGCATTCACTGACTTTGTTGGTTCAGGGTTCTAAAGAGGTCAGATAGCCAGTAAGTTAAGACACTGGCTCTCAGTCTGATGACTGTGTTCTTTTGTTTTGTTTTGTTTTGTTTTGTTTTGTTTTGTTTTTCAGACAGAGTCTCACACTGTTGCCCTCGGTAGAATGCAGTGGCATCACAGCTCACAGCAACCTCAAACTCTTGGGCTCAAGTTAACTCTCTTGCCTCAGCCTCCCTAGTAGCTGGGACTACAGGGACCTGTCTGCCACAACGCTGGGCTATTTTTAGAGATTGGTCTTGCTCTTACTCAGGCTGGTCTCCCAACTCCTGAGTTCAGGCAATTCCACCCACGTAGGCCCCCCAGAGTGTAGGATTATAGGCATGAGTTACCTCTCCCACCCCCATCAATTGTGTTCTAATGCAGACACTGACATCTGTTGACTGAAAGACCTCAGAAAAGCCACTTAGCCTCTCTGTGCCTTTGTTTTCTCAACTGTAAAGTGGGACTGATAGTATCCATCTCAGGAAAGGGAGAGAACACAAGGTGTGCCATTGGGGTGCTGATTATATATTTTGATCTGGTTAGTGATGAAAGGAATAATCACTAGTTATTTGTTCACATAGTTAGACTTTTCTATGTAAATATTATATTTTGTAAAACACTTTGAATATAATACCCACTTCATAGAGTTATTATAAGAATGCAATAAAATAATGCAATAGTATGATTTGCACAGGTTCTAAGCATCTTCTCAGTTTCCAATAAAACCTGTCTAGTATTGTTGTGAAAGGATTCTATGTCATAATGGGGCATACTGGGAAAGAATATTTTGGGGACATGCCCCCTGACTCTTGTCTCCCTCCTGAATGTAGTTTCACAGATCCTGCTATCTCTATGGATCTCCTCCGAGCTGTCCTGCAGCCTAGCATCAATGAGGAGATCCAGACTGTCTTCAACAAATACATGAAGGTGAGAAGGATGCATGACAATAAAAAACTAACAGGGAAAAAGACTCATGGGCAGCCCAGTGTACTTCCCTCTTCCCTGCATCACCAATCTCTTTTGTCTCTCTCATGGGCAGCCCAGTGTGCTGCCCTCTTCCTTGCATCACAGATATCTCTCTGTCTCTGTCTCTCTCTCTCTCTCACACACACACGAGATACCTGAAATTTCTCAATTCTGAACCTCCCAAGAATTGTTTCTTCTCTTTGGGGGTAATTTGAATATCTTCTTTGCTGAGGCTATTGTAAGGATGAAGTAACTTACATGTAATATGCTTGGAACATAACAAGTGGTCAACAAGTGTTTTTATTACTTGTTTAATAATATCACAAGTATTGTTACTTAAAAACTCTTTTCAGCCTTAAGTAAACTTCTACATGGCTCTGCCTGAATGTCCCATGGGTGTTTCAAGCTCTATATATTCAGAACTGAACTCTCTTTTTCTTCCTAAACCTCCTCCTATTTGATCTATGCATTTATTCAAGAAGATCTATTCTTCCCCTCTTTCAATCCACCCTCCATACCGCTGCCTGAGTGACCTCTAAAATGTAAATAAATACAGTGGTATCTCTGCCCTATTTAAAATCCTTTACTTCACTGGCAAAGCTGCATGAAAAAATTAAATTAAATCCCTTAATGACTTTCAGTTGTCTTCTGGGTAAAATCCAAATTCCTTAATACGTTTCACATGGCCCATTATGAGACTCAGCCATATTTCCCTATATACAGTGGTTTTTCTACCACTCACTTCTGCACATCTGAGAAGGTACCGTGATTCTCACACCTCCATACCTTTACATATGGAGAAATAAAGAGAGAAAGCCAGTAGGGAAAGGGTAGACCAGGATTCTTGCCACCAGAGCTCTGCGTTGCTTCCTAATCGTGGATACCATGATTCAGGAAATGTCTGTCCTGCTAGAGAAACACAGTTTGTGGCTTTGGGGTCTCTTATATAGTCTTAATAAGATACCTTTCGCTTAACCAATAGTATCAAAGGAGTAGGGCACTGACACCATATGCCAGAGGTGGCAGGTTCAAACCCAGCCCCAGCGAAAAACTGCAAAAAAAAAAAAAGATACCTTCTTATCATACTTGTTTTCTGACAAGGTACAAATGACTTGGTTGTGCCACAGCTTCAGATAAGTTCACACTCTTGAGTGGCCTCATCTGATCACTTTGACAATGTTCCCAAATCTCAGCTACCCATTTTCTTTAAAATTTTTAGAAGAATAGACTCTAAGCATTGGGTATTAGATGTTTGTTAAATAATTTTTTCCAATTTTCTATATATGTAAAATTTTTAATAAAATATTGGGGGGAAATACAGATATTTTAAAAATAAAAGCCAAAAGTCAATAAAACTCCTTCCCAGAGATACCAAACTGTTAATAGTGAAAGTATAGTCTCCCAGCTCTACATGTGTGTATCCACATGTGGTCTGGGTTTAAGTATCATTTTCCACACACTGTTCTACAATTTATTTAATACATTTTGGTCACGTTTCTAGGTCAGTGCATAATAGCTCACCCTGATGCTATTGTAATAGTTGTAATAAAATTCCTTTTTTTTATTTGTTGTTTTTTGGGGTTTTTTTAGAGACAGAGTCTCACTTTGTTGCCCTCAGTAGAGTGCTGTGGTATCACAGCTCACAGCAACCTTCAGCTGTTGGGCTTAGGTGATTCTCTTGCCTCAGTCTCCCGAGTAGCTGGGACTACAGGTGCCCGCCACAACGCCCATCTATTTTGTTGTCATTGTTGTTACAGTTTGGCTGGGGCCAGGTTCAAACCCTCCACCCTCGGTATATGGGGCTGGCGCCCTACTCACTGAGCCACAGGTGCCACCCTAGAGTATTCTATTTTACAGATCTACTATAACTTAATTGGAACATTCAGATTGTTTCCAGGTTTTCTCTGTTACAAACAATACTACAATGAACACTTTGTATGTACATCTTTGTTGACTTGTAAGAATATTTCTGGGGATAACTCTGGGAGGCTGAAGTGAGTGGATTACCTGAGTTCAAGACCAGCCTGAGCAAGAGTAAGACCCATCTCTTAAAAATAGCTGGGTGTCGTAGTGGGCGCCTGTAATCCTGACTACTTGGGAGGCTGAGGCAAGAGAATCACTTGAGTCCAAGAGCATGAGGTTGCTGTGAGCTATGACGCCACAGTAGTCTATTGAGGGCAGCAAAGCAAGACTCTGTCTCAAAAAAAAATTAATTAATTTTTAAAAAAGAATATTTCTGGGTATAAATCTATAGAAATGGAATTGGTAGATAAAGGGAAAACGTTTTTTCCACAAAAAACTTGCTCTCTTAAAAGGTTGCGCCATTTTGCATTTCTAGCAATAGTGTTGGAAAATGCCTCATTTGTGATCTGATTTCATTCTCAGATCCAGAGGTAGCTTACATTCACCCCTATATATCCTTTATGCTGCCCACCTCAAGGCTGGTTATAAAATATTCAAACTGGTTTTCGCTTAACCAATAGTATCAAACACCAGTATTAATCTCTAGTTTTTAGCTTTTTACTTTAAATTCAAACTCATTTGGTCATTTAATTTGTCCCAAAGACTTCCTCCTAAAGTCTTGAGTTTTCTAATTAGAACCTTTTGCACTTTTCTCCTTCATTTGATGTTAAATATAAAAGGGCAGTATATCTCCATGGTTGTCTCCCACAGTAGGAGCATTGGTGATAGGTTCCAGAATTTTTTTTTTTTTTTTTTTCAGTAGAGTGCTATGGCATCACAGCTCACAGCAACCTCAAACTCCTGGGCTCAAGCGATTCTCCTGCCTCCACCTCCAAGTAGTTGGGACTACAGTCACCCACTACAACGCCTGGCTATTTTTTGGTTGCAGCCATTGTCGTTTGGTGAGCCCTGGCTGGATTCGAACCTGCCAGCTCAGGTGTATGTGGCTGGCACCTTAGCCACTTGAGCCACAGGTGCCAAGGCAGGTTCCCAAATTTTCCTATACCCCACACTTCTTTCTAGGCATGACTTGGATGTCTTTATGAATATGTTCCTAGATGTGTCTGTGGCCTCCATCACCTTGTCTCCTGGTGTGTTCAGACTTAACCTCTCCTTTTTACTCAATAAAGGAACCTTCTGCCTTTCCTTTCCCCAGCCAGTTGGACTGCTGGTATCCTGGGGCTCTTGTCAGTTCTCACTGCTCCCCATCCCACATGTGTTTCTTTCAGATTGGGTAGTCATTATCCAAAATTCAATTAGAACTGTCTGCTACCTTGATCTTTTCTAGCCTATGTACCTCAGGCTCAGCCATTCTTTTTTTCTTGTACAGAAGTAATAAAATGTACATTATAAAAAATGGGAGTATGTAGATAAGAGAACAATCATCCATAACATTACCACTGTTACCTTTTTTTTTTTTTTTGTGAGAGAGTCTCACTCTGTTGCCCTGGGTAGAGTGCCATGGCATCATAGCTCACAGCAACCACAAACTCTTGGGCTTGAGCAATCCTCTTGCCTCAGCCTCCTGAGTAGCTGAGACTACAGGCATGTGCCACTAGGCCCAGCTAGTTTTTCTGTTTTTAGTAGAGACGGGCCTTGCTCTTGTTCAGGCTGGTCTTGAACTACGGAGCTCAATCAGTCTACCTGCCTCAGCCTCCCAGAGTGCTAGGATTACAGGCATGAGCCACCACACCTGGCCATAACACTGTAACTTTAATAGGTATCTTCTCTCTAGTATCTAAAGAGTGTGAAAAATAAATAACAAGAAATATACAGACCTTAAAAAAGAAAAGATAAAATATGTCTTTATAGTTCTGTTGTCTCTGTGTGTTCACTTTTTGCTGTTTTCTATAAATAGGCTCACGTTGTTTTGAAAAATATGAATGCTTTTCAGGTCAAAATTATATTTTCCTATATCATCCTTGCTGGGATTTTTAATATTTGCACAGTATTTCATGCTATGGATATAGCTATACTTAGACGTTTAGGTTATTCTTTGATTTTGCGCTGTTTACATATTGATCCTTTGGGCACCTCCATGATTATATTCATAAGAAAGGGAATAAAGGGAGGAGGTAGAGTCTGGAATACGAATATAAATCTGTCTGATTCCATGGCCATGCTCATTATCACTTTTTCTTTCCCTTCTGTATCAGGACAGAATAAAAGCTTCTATTTTATATTCAGTTTCCTTCAGGTTGATGCAAATTAGCAGGACTTCTCACATTGTCTTTTTTTCTACTTCCCTAGTTCTTCCAGAAAGCAGCACTGAATGTGCGAGACAATGTCGGGGAAGAGGTGGACGCAGAGCAGCTGATCCAGGAGGCCTGCAGGAGCTGCCTGGAGCAGGTGAGACCAGTGGGAACAAGAGATGATGTAGGCACAAGGTTTAGCTCTTGGCCTCTGCTGAGAAATGTGATCCTGAACAGCACATGTGGCTCAAAGGAGTAGGGCGCCGACCCCATATGCTGGAGGTGCAGGTTCAAACCAGCCCCGGCCAAAAAAAAAAAAAAAGAAAGAAAGAAAGAAAGAAATGTAATCCTATTGTTAGTGATATCCAGATATGGCTTGGAGCTGTTGCTGACCGAGAAGGGAAGGGAAGTAGCTACTATATACCAGGTACTGTGATGGATGCATTATTTCATTTTGTCTCAGAAGAAACCCTATACAGAAGATATTTTTTCATCCCTATTTTACAGATGAAGAAATTGTGTCTAAACTCATAGAAGC
This sequence comes from Loris lydekkerianus, assembly GCA_963574355.1. Classification (NCBI taxonomy): domain Eukaryota; kingdom Metazoa; phylum Chordata; class Mammalia; order Primates; family Lorisidae; genus Loris; species Loris lydekkerianus. Next base: position 13,905 of record CAUYPK010138334.1, read on the forward strand.
AGAGAATGGAATGTTGGTGGCTGGAGGGTGGGAAGAATGGGAAATATTGGTCAAAGGGCACAAACTTTCAATTATAACATGAACAAATTCTGGGAATCTAATGTACAGCATGGTAACTATAATTAATAATGCTCTATTGTTTACCTGAAATTTGCCGAGAGAGTAGATGTTAAGTGTCCTCACATAACACACACACACACACACACACACACACACACACACACACAATGGTAACTATGTAGCAATAGATGTGTTGATTAATTGTGGTATTTATTTCACAAGGCTCATATATGTATATCAATTCGTCACATTGTATCCCTTATATTTACCAATTATACATCAATAGACCTGGAAGAAATAAAAATGTAAAAGGCAAACCAAAAACAGAAAAAGAAATTGTAGCTTAGGACATGAATTGAGTGTAGCTAAGATCTGTCTCACCTCTGCCCAGTATTAGGATCACCTTCAAACAGTCACTGCCTCTTTTGGTATTATGGGGACTAGCATCCTTGCTACCTCCTTGTCTCTCAGATGTGGTCAGGAGGCATGACTTTAGGTCTGTAAATGACTGTTAGAGGTAGTAGAGAACCTGTTTACGTGTATAAGCTGCTATTATCAATAGGAGTTGTTGGCATCACTCAGATTGTGTTTAACTCTGAAACCATGGAAAAATGGAAATTTCTTTATAATAACCATAAATACTTAGTTCTGGGCAGCACCTATGGCTCAGTAGGTAGAGCACCAGCCCCATATACTGAGGATGGCGGGTTCAAACCCAGCCCCAGCCAAACTGCAACAAAAAAATAGCCAGGCGTTGTGGCAGATGCCTGTAGTCCCAGCCACTTGGGAGGCTGAGGCAAGAGAATCACCTAAGCCCTGGCACTGGAGGTTGCTGTGAGCTGTGTAACACCACAACACTCTACCAAGGGCAATAAAGTAAAACTGTCTCAACAAAAAAAAAAAAAAAAAGACTCAGTACTATGAGGGTAATTGTAGTGAGACTACAGAGAAATGTCTTTTTTTTTTTTTCCTCCATTTTTTTTTTTTTTTTTTTAGTTTTGCTTTCAATTTCAGCTGGCTTGTTCACTCTTCTTAGTTTGAAGGGGTTTTTGTTGTTTGTTTTTCTTATTTTCTTTTTTTTTTTTTCTGTTCTTCCTTTAGCCTGGTGTTTTTTTTTTGTTTTGTTTTGTTTTGGTAGAGACGGGGTTTCACTCTGGCTCACTCCTGCTCATACTGGTCTTGAACCTCTGAGCTTAGGCAATCCACCTGCCTTGGCCTCCCACAGCGCTGGGACTACAGGCGCCCACCACAACGGACGTGAGCCACCCCGCCTGGCCAGAAATGTCTTTTTGGGAGGCTGGCTGGCTAGCTACTCAAGCAGTTTTAGAAAGGACCAAGACCAGGGCCTGGGCCTCAGCTTTGAAAGGGCAAGAACTCCTTCCCATCAGTGCAGTGAAAGCTGATTTGGTTCTCATAGACTGTTAAATTTAATCTAACCAATCCTTTTTTTTTTTCCTGAGACAGAGTCTCACTAAGTTGCCCTCAGTAGAGTGCTGTATTGTCACAGCTCACAGCAACCTCAAACTCTTGGGCTTAAGCAATTCTCTTGCCTCAGCCTCCCAAGTAGCTGGGACTGCAGGTGCCTGCCACAACACCCCACTATTTTGTTGTTGTTGTTGTAGTTGTCATTGTTGTTTAGCTGGCCTGGGCCAGGTTCAAACCCGCCAGCCTCGGTATACGTGACTGATGCCCTACCCACTGGTGCCACCAAAACTAACCAAATTCTTAAGAGGCCAGTTTATTAATTCATTCTAGGAATGTGTGGTTATAATTCTAGTGTGTTATAATCAGTTATATTTGCTAATAATAAAACAAGTCTGCAAACAATCTTACAAGTTGCTCTTAAAGCATTTAGATCAGTATAAAGACTCAGTAAAAGTCACCTGCTGTTGATGTTAGATTAAAATTGAAAATACAAATTATGGCTAGGTGTGGTGGCTCCTTCCTGTAATCCCAGCACTTTGCAGGGCTGAGGTGGGAGGATTGCTTGAAGCCAGGAGTTTGAGAACAGCCTGAGCAGCATAGCTAGAACCTCTGTCTACAAAAAAATTAAAAAATTAGCTAGGCATTGTGTCATGTGCCTATAACTCCAGCTACTCAGGGGGCTGAGACAGGGGAATCATTTAAGCCCAGAAACTTGAGGTTGCATTGAGCTATAATGATTGCACTTTAGCCAGGGTAACAGAATAAGACTGTCTCAAAATAAAAAAGAAGAAAAGATAAATTATAATGAAGAAAATTAAAAGTTTTCATAATCTCACTGTCTAACAATAACTTCTATTAACATTTATGGTGCTTCCTTCCAGTCATTTTCCTGTGTATGTAATTGTTTTCATGCATTGGGAATATGGAGGTGAACAACAGGAGGCCTCTTTTGAGCCCTCACTCCCTTAGCTGCCACGCTATTTCCCTGTTTCTTTTATGGAAAGGTTTCGATAATCGCTGGGTCACTTTCTCACCTCCCACTCTTTCTGTTCACTTTGTTTTGTGAAGCACCTACACTGCTTCACTGGAGCCCCTCGTCTCAGGGTCACTACTGACTTCCCTATTATCAGACCCTAACTATCCTCAGTTTACTCAGCTTTTCTTTCTTTTTTGTTTTGAAGATAGTTTCAAGCTATTGCCCTGAGCAGAGTGCTGTGATGTCCTAGCTCACAGCAACCTCCAACTCTTGGTCTCAAGCAATCCTCTTGCCTCAGTTTTTCTATTTTTAGTAGAGACAGGTTCTCACTTCTGCCCAGGCTGATCTCGAACTCGTGAGCTCAAGCTATCCACACACCTTGACCTCCCAGAGTGCTAGGATTATAGGCCTGAGCCACCACACCCAGCCTACTCAGCTTTTCTGTGGCATTTGTCACAGCGGATCATTTCACATTCCTGAAACACTCCTCTCTTGGCTCCAGTGCCTTGACGGTGCTCCAACCTCATTGGCTCCTTATCAACTTTCTTGGCTAGCTCATCTTCTCTCACCAACTTCTGACTGTGGTGCATCCTCAAGTTCAGGCCTCAGACCCCTTCTGTGGCTTAGTCTCTTCTGAGGGGATTTCAACTAGTGCCCTGGCTTTGAAGCCAACATAACTGCTAATAATTCACACACTCGTATGTCAGCCCTGAACTATAGCCACTCTTAGTCCCAGTTTATCTTTGTCACAGCAACCAGACTGGTCTTTATAAAATTGAATCAGATTGTCTCGCTCATCTCTTTTAAGCCCTTTAGTGACTTCCCATCTTAGGCAGAAAAAAATTATAACGCCTTGACTGGGTATGGTGGCTCATGCCTGTATTACCAGCACTTTGGAAGGCCGAGACAAAAGGATCACTTGAGGCCCAGCACCAGTAGCACAGTGGTTATGGTGCCAGTCACATACACCGAGGGTGGCGGGTTCAAACCAGCATGGGCCTGCTAGACAGCAATGACAACTGCAACAAAAAATAACCGGGCAGCTTGGCACCCATAGTACAGTGGTCACGGCGCCAGCCACATACACCAAGGATGGCAGGTTCAAACCCGGCCCAGCTAAACAACAATGACAACTGCAGCAGAAACATAGCCAGGCATTGTAGCAGGTGCCTGTAGTCCCAGCTACTTGGGAAGCTGAGGCAAGAGAATCACTTGAGCCCAGGAGTTTGAAGTTGCTGTGAGCTGTGACACCACAGTACTCTACTGAGGGCGACACAGTGAGACTCTGTCTCAAAAAAATAAAAAAAAAAACCCTCAAGCTGCAGTGCTCCCCACCTGCTCCATGCTGATTTTATTGCTCGTATGTACTCCCTTGTGTGCTTCCCCCCACTCAAACCCACACCAACCTTATAATGTAACCTGGCAGATCTTTGGGGGACCTATTCCTGGGGTCCGGTCCGAAAAAGTGGACATTGTTAAATTCTACTTCAGGGATACACCCTAAAAAAAAAAAAAAGCCAGGCATTGTGGTAGGCGCCTGTAGTCCCAGGTACTAGGGAGGCTGAGGCAAGAGAATCACTTGAGCCCAGGAGTTTGAGGTTGCTGTGAGCTGTGACTCCACAGCATCCTACCAAGGATGACATAGTTGAGACTCTATCTCAAAAAAAAAAAAGGATCACTTGAGGCCAGGAGTTAAAAACCAACCTAGGCAATATAGCAAGACTCTGTCTCTACAAAAAATAAAATAAAAATTAGCTGGGCTTAATGGCATGTAACTGCATTCCTAGCTACTTGGGAGGCTAAGGCAGAAGAATAGCTTAAGCCCAGGAGTTTGAGGCTATAACAAGCTGTAATAGTGCCAGGGCAACAGAGAGAGACCTTGTCTCAAAAAATAAATTCTAGGGCCAGGCGCCGTGGCTCATGCCTGTAATCCTAGTGCTCTGGGAGGCCAAGGCGGATAGTTTGCCTGAGCTCACAGGTTTGAGACTAGCCCAAGCAAGAGCAAGACCCCATCTCTAAAAATAGCCAGGCATTGTGGCGGCTGCCTATAGTCCCAGCTATTTGGGAGGCTGAGATAAGAGAATCACTTAAGCCCAAGAATTTAAGGTTACTGTAAGCTATGACGCCACAGCACTCTACTGAGGGTGACAAAATGAGACCCTGTCTCAAAAAAATAAATTCTAATGTCTGACCATAACCAGCAGAGCCCTACCTGAACCACCTCCTGCCTGTTTCTTTATTTCATTCCACCTACCCCTTATCGGCTGTACTCCAGTCTTTCTGGACTCGTGTCTGCTCCTCCAGCACACCAAGCTTAAGTCCTTTTCACCTGCTGTTTTTACTGCCGAGCATGCTCCCTCCTTAACTCTTTACATAGCTGGCTCCTTCTTTTCTTCAGATCTTAGTTTAGATATCACCCTGTCAGAGGAGGCCTTCCTTCCATCTAACGTAGCCCATCTACCTCACTGCTTTCCTCCAACTTCATTTACTATCACTTTACTTGTTTCCATTTATTTCAGTCTGAAATTATTATGTGCATTTGTATATTCTCTGCCTGCCTCCCAGTCTCACCTCTTCCTCTCCTAAAATCTTGAGCTTTATAAAAGTGGAGGCTGATTTTATTTTACCAATGCAGTCCCAGCCCTAGAATATAGCTCTTAATATGTGTATAGTGCTTGCCAGATGAGTAAATTGATTAATGAACAAACAACCCTTCTATTCTCGTAGAACTTACAGGCTAGTTATGCAGACAGGTATGAATTAAATTACCACACAAACGTGTGCATAATTATACATTGAGACTTACGTACTGTCACTGGAAAGGGATAAAGTTTGGAAGAGAAGACCATGAATCCAATTTTGGGCTTGGCAAATTTGAGCCATCCACACATAGACATGGAGCAAACGTATGATACATAAATCTAGAGCTCAAAGGATAATCTTTCGCAAAGGAGAGCCTTTCAGTTACAGCTGAAGATTTAAACAATTATGGACTCATGGGTTTATAGATGTTGATTGAAGCTGTGGTCACAGATGAGAGCAGATAGAATAGCTACTGAAACGATAGATTGTAAAGAACCAGACACAGGAGGAAACCTAGCAAAGAAGTTTAAGAAAGTGGCCAGAGAAGTAGGAGGAACACAGGGAAGGTGGCTGCAGGACTTGTAGGAAAGAGTGTTTCTGGAAAGGGAGTGCTTTTCACTGTCAGATTCCACTCCCATTGGTCACGTGAACCTAACCCTTCACCTGGCCTGTGAGGCACCTGCCAACTTTCTGCCCATTATTCATCTTTTTTTTTTTTTTTTTTTTTTTTTTTGTAGTTTTTGGCAGGGGCTGGGTTTGAACCCGCCACTTCTAGTATATGGGGCTGGCGCCCTACTTCTTTGAGCCACAGACGCCACCCCCTTTTTTATTTTTTATTTTTTGCAGTTTTTGGCTAGGGCTGGGTTTAAACCCACCACCTCTGGCATACAGGGCCAGCGCTCTACTCCTTTGAGCCGCAGGCACTGCCCAACCACGTTATCTTTTTCTTCCTCAAACAAACCAAGTCTTCTTGCCTTAGGACGTTTGCACCTGCACCCCTCCCTGCTGCTGAAACACACTTCTGCTTGGCTGTTCTTACAGCCTCCTTCATAGCTCAGAGGCTGCCCCCTCATCAAGGCCTTCCCTGCCCAGCCCTATTCGGGCCCTCTGTCACATTTGCCTGGGTTTTTCCTTCGCGATATCTATCATGATCCACAGTTCCTCATTTACATGTTTGTTTCCTTGCTTATCACCCACTGAATATACTCTCCACAAGAATTTTTCCTAGTTACTACTGTGGCCTGGGTACTCTATATTTTATTTAAAGGAAAAGCAGCCATTTACTGAGAAATATGTATTATAGTAATATATTTAGTTAGAAAAATACATAATGTATATTTACATGGAAAAAGTGAGGAAGAATTGATATCAAAACATTAGCAGGGGCTGCGCCTGTGGCTCAAGGAGTAGGGTCCCCACCCCATATGCTGGAGGTGGCAGGTTCAAATTGGCCAAAAACTGCAAAAAAAAAGATTAGCAGTTTTCTGTGGGTAATGAAATTATAGATTTAACTTTTTACTTTGCTTATTTATATTTGTAATGATCCTTAATTACTCAAGTTTTTAAAAAACTAGGTATCTATTATGTGCATATAAAGGTACATATATGTATTTGTCTTTGTATTGAGCATGGACAAGTTTTAACCTGGCTTAAGGTTGTGTCTATAAAAATAGTGGCAGGGTGTGCTTACCCACCAAAAAGAGTGACTGTTAACAATTTAGTCTTTTCCCCTTCAGGCCAAGCTACTGTTTTCAGATGGAGAAAAAGTAGTACCCAGATTGACCCATGAGCTTCCGGGGATAAAGGTCAGAGTTACTATGTCCTGCAGTATTAGAGGGGGAGACCAATCAAGTTGGGAGGCAGCTGAAATATGTGGGCCCAGGGAGGTTTCACGTACCACTCATTTGTAGGACCAGGTCCAAGTAGCATCATGTGGAATGAGCTTCTGAAGCCTTGGTCAGGGTGAAGCTGGAGGGCTGTAGTCCGGGGCTCTGTCTTCTGCAATCCTAGGGGACTTGCAGCTCCCAGGCACTGGCCTGACACTGACTCCCTTTCTTTTTCATCCAGCGTGCCCGGCAGGCAGAAGAGGAATGTGCCCATCGAGGAAGCCCCATTCCTAAAAAGGTAAACCATTTCCTCATTTCATTTTCTGGCTAGGAGGAGGCTCTTGAGCTCCAGAAGGATTGGGCTTTCTCAGTACACCTTTGGGCCTTCCTGAGCATGAGAGACAATCCTTCTCCCTGTACCTCTCAAGCATCATTTAATCTCTTTGGAAAACCATCTCTTAACAAGTGACCCTGCACCTGCCCATTGGGGAGGTGGGAATAACCACAGGGACAAACCTCTGACAGCTGTTCTTTGTGACAGAGGAAAGGACGGCCTCCTGGACACATCCTGTCAAATGACCGGGCAGGCGCCGGCATGGTGTGAGTAGTGTGGTGAGAGCTGAAGGGAGCAGAGGGAGAGAGTGGCCCTGGAGGAAAAGAGGCCAGAGTTCTGTGCCTGGTGAAATCAAACTCACAAGCTTAAGTCCCCATAGAGGAGGGCTCACCCTGCCTTGGGGGATGAGGAAGAAGGGTTATGAAGAGGACATTTTTTTAAATCCTGTTTTTGCCCCAGAACAGTTCAGTCCAGCTTGATAAACACCAGAGTTCTTCATTATTACTATATACACAATTAAGTGTGTATAACCAGTCTAAATACCTTATATACTTTTGTTTTTTTTGTTTTCTTTTTGAGACACAGTCTTACTTTGTCACCCTCGATAAAGTGCCATGGCATCATAGGTCACAGCAACCTCAAACTCCTTGGCCAAAGCAATCCTTTACCTTAGCCTCACAAGTAGCTGCAACTACCAGTGCCCTCCACAATGCCTGGCTAATTTTTTTATTTTTGTAGAGATAGGATCTCACTCTTGCTCAGACTAGTCTCAAACTCCTGAGCTCAAGCACTCACCTCAGCCTTCGGAAGTGCTAGGATTATAATTGAGCCACCATGCCTAGCCCATACTTTACTTTTTAATCCTTACATCCACTATCTGAAGAAGATGTACTTAATTTTGCAGATAAAGAAACAGACTCAGAAAATTACTTACCCAAGGTCAAACAATCAACATTGACACCAAGATGGTTGTTTTCAAAGATTTTTTTTTTTTTCCAAGACAGAGTCTCACTCTGTTGCCCTGGGTAGAGTGCCATGGTGTCATCATAGCTCACAGCAACCTCAAACTCTAGGGCTCAAGTCTCTTGCCTCAGTTTCCCCATTTTTAGTAGAGACGGAGTTTTATTCTTGAGTCAGGTTGTCTTAAACTCCTGAGTTCGAGCAATCCTCCCATCTCAGCCTCTCAGGGAGCGAGGATTATAGGCATGAGCCACTGCACCTGGCCTGTTTTAAAAATTTTTTTTTTTTTCCAGTTTTTGGCCGGGGCTGGGTTTGAACCTCCCACCTCCAGCATATGGGGTCAGTGCCCTACTCCTTTGAGCCACAGGTGCCACCCTAAAAGATGATTTTATAAGAATTAATTTTTTTTTTTTTTTGAGACAGAACCTCAAGCTGTCACCCTGGGTAGAGTGCTGTGGCATCACAGCTCACAGCAACCTCTTAACTCCTGGGCTTACGTGATTCTCTTGCCTCAGCCTCCCAAGTAGCTGGGACTACAGGCACCTGCCACAATGCCTCGCTATTTTTTGGTTGTAGTTGTCGTTGTTTGGCAGGCCCAGGCTGGATTCGAACCTGCCAACTCTGGTGTATGTGTCTGGCGCCTTAGCAGTTTGAGCTACAGGCGCCTCTTTTTTTGTTTTTGAGACAGAGTCTCACTGTGTTTCCCTGGGTAGAGTGCCATGGCGTCACAGCTCACAGCAACCTCAAACTCCTGAGCTTAAGCGATTCTTTTGGCTCAGCCTCCCAAGTAGCTGGCATCTGCCACAATACCCAGCTATTTTTTGGTTGTAGTTGTCATTGTCATTTGGCGGCCCAGGCTGGATTTGAACCTGTCAGCTCCAGTGTATGTGGCTGGCACTCTAGCTGCTGAACTATAATTCTTAGGCTAACACTGAGCCTAAGAATTAATTTTTTAAATTCCCAGTAATAAAGGAAAATTTTAAAAAAGAATTAATTTTTTAATTATTTTTTATAAGAAGCACGGGTTCTCAAGAAGCAAAATTGTGAGGAAGATATGGAGATATCCCATATACTCCTTGCCCCCACATATGCTCAGCCTCCCCCTTATCAGTATCCAGCACCAGATGTTATCACAGGTGGTGAAGCTACTTTGACACGTTATGGCCCAGAGGTCACAGTTTTGTTTTTTTGGTTTTGGGGGTTTTTTTGAGACAAAGTCTCAAGCTGTCGCCCTAGGTTGGCGTCATAGCTCACAGCAACCTCAAACCCTTGGACTTAAGCATTTCTCTTGCTCAGCCTCCCAAGTAGCTGGAACTACAGGGGCCCGCCAGAACACCTGGCCATTTTTTAGTTGTAGTTGTCGTTGTTTGGCAGGCCCTGCTGGATTAGAACCTGCTAGCTCCGGTGTATGTGGCCGGCGCCCTAACCGCTGAGCTACAGGCACCGAGCCCAGAGGTCACAGTTTTATATTAGGATTCACTTTTGGTATTGTACATTCTGTGAGTTTGGACAAATATATAGTGACATGTGTTTGCCATGATAGTATCATATGAAGTTTTTCTACTGCCCTTAAAAATCTTCTGTTTTCCACCTTATTCATCTCTCCCCCATTCCATTTTCAAAGAATTTCAAAATAGCAGAAAGTTTTTCAAAAAAACTATTTACACAAAAGCCTAATATACTACATATAAATCAGATAAAGCCACACTGGTCTGGCTAAGGGTAGTAGTGATGTTTGAAACCACTGTCTTAGGAGATGGACTAGTATCAACCATCAGACCTCCCATTTGATATGCCTCCCATTTAAAGCAATCCTGTTCCTCACAAAGACAAGATAGGTAGGGCAGTTGCTATCATCTCCTTTTGACAGATGAGAAAATTGTCTCATTGTCCAGGCATGGTGGTTCACACCTGTAATCCCAGCAATCTAGGAGGCTGAGGTGGGTGGATCACCTGAGATCACGAGTTCGAGACCAGCCTGAGCTAGAGGGAGACCCTGTCTAAAAATAGCTGGGTGTTGTGGCAGGAGCCTGTAGTCCCAGCTACTTGGGAAGCTGAAGTAAGAGAATCACTTGAGCCCAGGAGTCTGATGCTGTGAGCTGTGATGCCAGGCCATGGCATTTACCAGGGCAACAAAGTGAGATTCTGTCTCAAAAAAAAAAAAGAACACAAGTTCGAGAAACCTGCAATTCAGAGGTTCCTGAAGTTGCCCACATGGCGATGCAAGATGAGAGCTAGAACTAGAGCGTTCTAGTCCCATACTTTTTTCCTTTGTTCCTTCTCTAATGGGTTACCATGAAGGAGGGCACTCAGGCAAAATGGGAGGACATGAGGAACTACCACCACCAGCAGGTTTTCTATTAGTTCTGCACCTCACTTTGGAAAATTCACTTTTCTTCTTTCCTCCCAAGCAGATGGAAACCAAAATCCTGTGAACCAATTCGCCGGGAAGGCCCCAAGGTACGATTATGTCAGCATGGCAGTGACTGCTGTCCCAGGCAGACTTACCCAAGGCTTGGGGCTTACCATGATGGAAGGGGCCACGAGATGGTAAAGGATGTGTGCACACCCTTCCACAGCCATCTTCCCCACCTCCTTCTCTGGCCACACTGGCCTCCAGAGAAGATCCCATGTAGAAACTGGAATTAGAGGTGGAACAAAAAGGGAGCTTGAGTCTTAATTGAAGGCTTCTCCCTGTACTAGTGGTCACTAATATGTATTCAATACTTAATATTGAATCTTTTGTATGGATTATCTCACTTACTCTTTATAGCAAACTTATTCAGTATATTCTGTTACCATTCTATAGTTGAGGAGCTTCCTTTCCTACCAAGTCCCCTATGGACATAAATTTTTTTAGCTACTTATTTTATACACTTAATGCAACTGAGGCTTGCCCAAAGTGGCGTAGCTAGTAAGTGATAGAGCCACGTCTCAAATCCAAGGTCTATAGATCCTGAAATCTGTGCTCTGAACCAGTAGCCTCTGTTACTTCTAAAACAGTTATTCATAAGCTCTTTTAGAATCCAATTATTTATTTATTTTCAGATCCTTTATTTAAATAAAATCATAAAAAGCACCCCTGTCCTCATTGAAACTGTGTCCAGTAGATATTGTCTTCTTTTTTTTTGAGACAGAGCCTTAAGCTGTCGCCCTGGGTAGAGTGCTGTGGCATCACAGCTCACAGCATCCTCCAACTCCTGGGCTTACACGATTCTCTTGCCTCAGCCTTCCAAGTAGCTGGGACCACAGGTGCCTGTCACAACACCGGCTCTTTTTTGGTTGTAGTTGTCATTGTTGTTTGGGGGGCCTGGGCTGGATTTGAACCCACCAGCTCTGGTGTATGTGGCTGGCGCCTTAGCCTCTTGAGCTACAGGCACTGAGCCGATATTGTCCTCTTATCTCTGGCCCACCCTGCTTTCACACTGGTGATTGTGCCATTCTTCTGACATTCCCCAATTAGAGCTGATGATTCTGCCTTCTTCTGAATCTTTCTGTTCTCCAAACATCCTTTTTCTGTCATGAATTCCACCTCAGCAAGTACCATATAATGGGTGTTCTCTCCTTGGCCCACTTCTCCACCTTAAGTTTCTCTCTGGGTGATGTAAATCACCTACTCTAAGGGTTTCAAAGATTGCCACAGGCTAAAACTCACCTACCTCTTTGTTCCTCCCATGCTTCTCTTACTTTAAAACTTGTTTATCAGCCGGTGCCTGTGGCTGAAGTGGCTAAGGTGCCAGCCACATACACCTTAGCTGGCAGGTTCTAATCCAGCCCAGGCCTGGTAAACAACAATGACCAAAAAAATAGCCGGGCGTTGTAAAAGCAGGTGCCTGTGGTCCCAGCTACTTGGGAGGCAGAGGCAGGAGAATAGCTTGAGCCCAGGAGTTGTAGATTGCTGTGAGCTGTGATGCCACAGCACTCTACCCAGGGTGACAGCTTAAGGCTCTGTCTCAAAAAAAAAAAATTTGTTTACCCTACTCTCTGCTAGACCTCTCTGCCTGGAAGTTCCATAGGCATTTCAAACTCAGCATCTTCAAAATTGAAATCAGGCTCTTTGCTTGCAAACCTTCTTTTACATTCCTTAGCTTAATCATCTCTTGGCCTCTTCCTTTTCCCACCTCCCTACATCCAGTCAAGCCCTGGATGATTCTTCTAAATAGATTGCAGTTCTTATTCCTTCCTCTTCATCCTTACTGCTGCCCTCGCTCAGGCCCTGTCTTCTTTCAAAACTGCTTTTTTACAACAGTCTCTAAACTGCTCTCCCTGTCTAGGGTCTTGCCCCTTCAAATCTACTGTCTACCTTGCTGGAAGAATGAGATACCTTTAAAGTCAGGCCTCTTCTGTTCAGAGGCCTTCAAAGGATCCCCATTGGCCTACAGAAGAAATAAAATGCAAACCTTGAATGTAGCTTTCTGTGCCCTCCAGCTCTTCCGTGTGTCTCTCTCCAGCCCCGTCAATTGCCACTTCCTAATCTGTGCTCTCTCTCAACTCGCAGCACAGAATTGCTTATAGTCCTCCAGTATGCCAAGCTCTGACCTGCCCATATTCATGCTGCCTTCTGTCTGGAACGCCCTTCTTCCTCCCCTCTACCCTGTCTAACTTATATTCATCCTTTCATAATTAACTTGGGAATTGCCTCTTTAAGGAAGCCTTCCTGGCTATACCTTCCCCCCTTTACACCCCTCTTTGTCACTGCCCCATTGCATAATGATGTAAGTATCTCTGTGTGTCTATACCTGTGCCTCCTAGAGGATGGAGACTGTATCTTATTCACTTCTTTGTCCCCAGCATCTAGCACAGGGCCTGGAATAGTGTATGCATTCAGTTGCTTTTCTTTTTTTGTTTTTTGGTTTTTGTTTTTTTGGCTGGGGCTGGGTTTGAACCCACCATCTCTAGTATATGGTCCCGGCCAGGAATCAGTTTCTTGAATGATGGGTAAGGGTGATGGTTAGAAAAGGGCAGGGGGAAGAATATTTCTGTCTTGCCCACTGGATTATACCTCACCCTCACCAGCTTCTCTATTTTTTTGCATAGTGGGACCCGGCTCGCCTAAACGAATCTACCACCTTTGTGTTGGGATCTCGAGCCAACAAGTAAGTGTAAGAGCTTTGGCACTGACAAGAGGGACATCTCAAGGATACACACCTGGAGCTCTACCCTCTAAATGCTTCATCAATCTCTCTTACTTTTCAGGGCCCTAGGGATGGGGGGAACCAGAGGGAGAATCTACATCAAGCATCCACACCTCTTTAAGGTAGGTGAGGGCTGGGAAGTAGACAGGCCATTCATTGTATTGGCAGTCAGTGACATTGAGAGCTCTACATGGCACAGAGAAGCTTGGAACAAACACTGATCTGAGAATCAGGATACCTGGGTTCTAGTTGCCTCTCTACCATTCACCTTTACCTTTTGTGATTTACTTAACAACTCTGTGCCCCAGCAGGTATTTTCCTTGCATTTTTATTGGATGTCAAATACAGTTGTAAATGTTACACTTGTCATGCACACTGGCTCATGCTTGTAATTCCAGCACTTTGGGAGGCCAAGGTGGGGTGATCACTCGAGGCCAGGAGTTTGAGATCAGCCTGGAGAGAATAAAAAAAATAGTGTTGGCCGGATGTTCACGCCTATAATCCTAGTACTCGGGGAGGTTGAGGCAGGTGGATTGCCTGAACTCACAGGTTCAAGACCAGTCTAAGTCAGAGCAAGACTTCATCTCTAAAAATAGCCAGCCGTTGTGGTAGGCACCTATCCTCCCAGCTACTTGTGAGGCTGAGGTAAGAGAATTGCTTAAGCCCAAGAGTTTGAGGTTCTGTGAGCTGTGACACCACAGCACTCTATTGAGGGTGACAAAGTGAGACTATGTCTCAAAAAAAAAAAAAAATAGGCATGATGATACACGCCTATAATCCCAGGTTCTCAGGAGGCTAATGCAGGACAATCACTTGAGCTCAGGAGTCCCAAAGCTGCAGTTAGCTATGATTGCACCGCTGCCCTCTAGCCTGGGTGGCAGAGCAAGACCCTGTCTCTAAAATAGATAACATAACATACATACTTACTAACATTATCTTTGTTTTATAAATTTGAAAAAAGCAGAGATTGAGAAAGTCTGAATGATTTGCCCAGAGTTCTTAGCTAGTAAATGCTGACTGAAAATTCAAATCCCATTTTCACCTAAGCCTGAGTTCTTAACTACAGACTACCTCTTTCAGTTATCTATAAAATAGACTGGAGCAAGACAGGGTGACAGGGGGCTACTGCTTTTCAAATGCTCCTCTCCGGAGAGCAGCTATATATTGGTCTTTGCTGTTTCCTGACACCTAAACAGTTTGACCTACTGGCTGCTTCTTCATGTTCCTCTTTTTATGTCTTTACTCCTGCTGTTCCTTTTACCAGGATGACCTTCTTTCTCCACCCTTATCTAAGATGTGCCTCCTCCAAGAGCCTTATTTATGTTATCCCCAAGATAGATATGCTCTCTTGGACCTACTTTGAATTCCCATTGCACAATAGTTAACAGTATGATTTCAGGCCTGGTCCCATACTTACTAGCTATGTAAACTTGAGCAAGTGGCTGCACATTTCTGAGTCTGTTTTGTCATGTATAAAAATGGGAACAATATTAGACAACCTCTTAGGATTAATTAAGAGAGAGTGCCTGGCATATAGTAAGGGCTCAATAAATATTAATCATTACTATTAGCATAGTTTCCCAATTCTAAGATCCATTATTTTTAATACACTCCCAACCCACACTCTCATTACCAGTAGATGTTATCTCTAAATCTTTCCAGTCTAATAAGTGGAAGATAAATTTTGTTGTTTTGCTTTATAATTCCATATTAGTGATTATAAGCATCTTTTCAGTCATTTAAGATCTATTTGTGGCCAGACATGGCAGCTCACACCCATAATCCCAGCACTTTGGGAAGTCAAGGTAGGAGGATGGCTTAAGGCCAAGAGATCAAGACCTGCCTGGACAACAGAGCAAGACCCTATCTTTACAAAAACTAAGAAAAATTAGCTGGGTTTGGTGACAGTAGCCTGTCGTCCCAGCTACTCAGGAGGCTGAGGAAGGAAGATCAGTTGAGCCCAGTAGTTTGAGGTTGAAGTGAGCTATGATCATGCCATTACATTCCAGCCTGAGTGACAGAGGGAGACCATGTCTCTAAAAATAGTAATAAAAATAAAATAATTTAATAAAGAAATAAAAATAATAGTCACCAGTCCCACCAGTTGCCAGGGATGCTATGTTTTAAGAAAGGGACTAAGGAATAGAATTAATACTAAGTCTCTGGGAACTAGGTCCCATGCCCTGGCCTCCTGGGCTTGGCTCAGCTTGCTCTAAAGAGGATAGTGAGTCTTCTACATCCACCAGGCTAGGACAATGTCTTATTGGTGGGAACTTTTCAGGGGCCAAGTTCTGCTCTGGGGCCCTATGAAAAGAGCCTTCACACTAGGCTAATGTCTCCCCCTGTAACTCTATCCTATACAGTATGCAGCTGACCCCCAGGACAAGCACTGGCTGGCCGAGCAACATCACATGCGGGCAACAGGGGGAAAGATGGTAAGCATTGTTCATACATCCCATTGCCAAAGACCCACCCAGCCCAGGAACCAGGATTCCAGCTGTTGGTGACAACTCATCTCCAAATCTAGGAGACTCCCAAAGCCTGAGGAATATACGGTGAATATAGCCCATTCCTCATGATAAACAGCAAATTGTAATCCCTACGTTCCTTTCCCTATCCCTCGGTTCCACTCTGCCCCCTCACTCTTCTACCCTGTCCCTTTAAGACCATGTGTTAGAATCATATTAGCTGTGCACAAGAATGGCAGGTATAAGACACACCTAATACTACTTTTCCCTATGTGCCCATTAATAGATTTCACTCATTGACTACAACACTCTTCCATAAGACACAGCTATCAAATCTTTTCTTAACATAGTACTCCAGGCACCCTTTGTCAATAGGAGTTAGCACATGCAGTGAAATGTGTTTGCCACACCTGGCAGCCTCTTCCAGCTCGCCTCTATTTAAAAGAGTTCTCGGATCATATCAAGCAATAACCTTACGAAAATCATGGTTGCATGTGTTCTAAAACTATTATGGAAGGTTTTCTCCATCATATGCAGTATCCCCATGTGAAGATTTACTTAGTCCCACTGCTGGTACTACTCCTGTTAGAATCTAATGGTCTTGCAAACTGGTATGCTGCCTACTTCCTGGCAGTAAAAGCTACCTTTTATTTTACTGCTCAGTGTATGCCCACACTTTATTTCAAAAAATATTTTAGGGTGCTTACCGCTGATACATCAAATGCAACATAGCATAAATAAGAAATAGATGAGAGTAGAGGAAAGACAGTACCGAAAATTAAGCCACTAACAAGTTCTTTAAAAAGTTGTGGTTTTTTAGGGTGGCGCCTGTGGCTCAAAGGAGTAGGGTACCAGCCCCATATACCATTGGTGGTGGGTTCAAACCCAGCCCTGGCCAAAAACTGCAAAAAAAAAAAAAAAAAAAAAAAGTTGTGTTTTTTTTAATTGCTGACCTGGGAGACCTGTGCGCTTCTATAGAGATGTTTGCAAATTCAGTTCTGAGCCCCTTTCAAGGACTCTTGATCTGTTATAGAGTTCATGATGTCCATAAGATGAAGACAGTAAAATTACTCAAGTGATGCACAGTTATTCCTGACCCTACGACTAGAAAGAAAGTCTCCCATAGAGGACTTTCTAACGTGATAAGCATGTCCTATATAGTAAGCTCTCAAGAGGGCCTGCCTACTGCAGACCCATGGTATTGTACCCAAGCAGTTCTACAAGCCCTAGGACAATACAACTCACTCACTAGACAACAGTGCAGTTTATCATGTTTTCCCTTTTGCCCCAAAGCTCAAAGCCAACTTATCTTAGTCTCCACAGTTAGCATATGGCTTCCTCTTCCTGATTTCCTGTTTCCATGTTTTATTTTGCTAGTCTCATGCCATTTTGTCATAAGCCACGTTGGGTCCTTTTTTAAGAGGAGGAAGCTGTAAATAAATTAGTCACCAGTCCCTACTCTTCCCATAAAGTTTCAGAGTAAAAGATTGTCTCAAGAACCGTTTCCTGGCCGGGTGTGGTGGCTCACGCCTATAATCCTAGCACCCTGGGAGGCCGAGGCGAGTACCGAGGCGAGTAGATTACCCTGAGCTCAGAGGTTGGAGACCAACGTGAGCCAGAGTGAGACCCCAGTCTCTACAAAAAAAAAAGCCAGGCGTTCTAGCAGGCACCTGTAATCCCAGTTACTTGGGAGGCTGAGGCAAGAGAATTGCTTAAGCCTAGGAGGTGAAGGTTGCTGTGAGCTATGACCCCACGGTACTCTACTGAAGGCCGCAAAGTGAGACTCTGTCTAAATAAAAAAATAAAGAAAAAAAATTAAAAAAAAAAAAAAAAAAAAAACATTCCTTAATCTCTCTCCCAGTTTATTCTCCCCTACTAAATTGCAAACTTTGCTCCCCTCTCTTTCAGCTAGTAAAAGGCCTTCCATTAAGCAGACGTTTAATAAAGTGTTAACTCAATTGGAGTGAAATGAATCAGAGCCAATGACCACTCTCCCTTGCTCCTTCCCTAGGCCTACCTCCTCATAGAGGAGGACATCCGGGACCTTGCTGCCAGTGATGACTACAGGTAAAACTTGTGGGTCTCCCACCCAGTACCCTCCCCTCTGCCTCAAAGTAGCCCCTGGATGACGCTGGGCTCAGGCTCACTTGCCTCAATTCTTTTCCTCAATATCTGTTCCAGAGGATGCCTAGACCTGAAGTTAGAGGAACTGAAATCCTTTGTCCTACCCTCCTGGATGGTCGAAAAGATGCGGAAGTACATGGAGACACTACGGACAGAGAATGAGCATCGTGCTGTTGAAGTACCTCCACAGACCTGAGGCCAGGTCCCCTGGCTACAACATTTGGGCAGCCTGCCTCTGAGGCCTTCTCCACATGGCTGAGGCCACTACTGGGACTGCTCCTAGATGGATCTCAGCGGCATTAAGCTGTGCCTGGGCTAGTTTATAGTGACTCACTGTAGAGTACCTCCAGACCGGCATGTGGTTTTATATTTGTAAAGTTATTGTAGTAATTAAAGTTTGTAATAAACACAGATGGTGAGTTGTGCAATCTGCCTTGTGGGGCTAACAGAATATCAAGGGTTCCAAAAGAAGCGGATGCAGGAAAAAAAGGACCAATACCTCTCTTCCCATCTCAATACAGAGTAGACCTAGACTTGATGAGACCAACTTGGGAACACCATACAGCCTCCCAATCTTCCCTGTCCCTCTATTTCTTGCTTCTTTACCCAACTAATACCAGAATATGGCAGAATGTAAAGCTCCCTGAGGGCTTGATGACAGACCAAGTTGGAAATACATTGTTGGCCTTTATTATCCCCATTTTACAAGTTAAGACGCTAAAGGATCAGCCCAAGGTCGAGGCAAACCAGCTGGGGAGGCGGAATATGAACCTGTGTTTTCAAATATGGAGCTTGTTCTAACCTTCAGTCTCTAGTTATTAGGCTCACTAGGACTTTCAGATACTTGGGACTCCAACGAATGTGCCCAGGACTTTACAGTGGGGGGAGGAGCAGGGCTTTCTGGTTTGGGGAAAGGGTTTCCGCGCTACAAGATGCGAGACACTCCTCTGCCGCGAGACTGGATGGAGCCTGGGCACGCCTTGCTTAATAAGGCGTTTGACCTTAAAGGGTTCGTCCCACGTGGACGTTTACTTGGCCTTTTAATGGTCGGCGTTTTCCAAAGACCACCAATCCACTACAGATTCGTTAGTTAATGGCAGCCCCTCCTGCCAATCGGCCGTCAGAAGCATGATTTCTGTCACCCAATAGTAGTTTGCTGGTGGAGGGGTGTAACAGTTGCGCAGCGACAGAGCTCTCTGGCGCGTTCCATTGGCTGGATCAAACTCAAGCGAGCCGCTGATTGGCCGACGCTACCGGAGGGTTACAATTCAAACGCGGGCGGGCGGGCCCGCAGCCCTGCAGTTGCAGCGGTGTTTTCCGAGTTTCTGTTTCTCTGCCAGCGCCCCCGGGATGGCTTCCCAAAACCGCGACCCAGCCGCCGCCAGCGTCGCGGCAGCCCGTAAAGGAGCAGAGCCCAGTGGGGGCGCCGCCCGGGGCCCCGTGGGCAAAAGGTGAGTGATGCAGAGGTAATACTTGCCGGGCCTGACATGCCCTGGGCATTGGGACCCAGACTTCTGCCACCCCTCGCCTCCTTCTTGAGCGGACATGTTAGGTTCTTCCAGCACCTAACATGCTTTGGGTACTGGGGCCAAGGGCGGAGATTTCTGGGACCCCCGCCTCCTGGAGCGAGTGAGATTGGGAAGGTAGGCGGGCACGCAATGAATTCACCCTTTTCTTTGAAACCCTCTTCAAAGAGGTCAGAAAGATAGGGACGCTGCCAGGCTACTCCGCGGGTGAGCCAGGACGAAGATGCGCGGGGACCCTATTACTTAGCAGGGACAGGAGAGGGGAGAAATTTAGATCTTTCCCGGGGAGAGATGCCAGAACAGGGGGGATTAAGAACACGCCAGAATAATCCTGCGGAGAGCCTGTAATTAAGGAGTGAAGGAAGACTCATTAGGATAGCTCTTTGGAACTAGTACCTGAGCCGAGTCTGACCTTGGGGGAGCCGGTCTTCCATGATAGCTCCTCAGGAGGGGCGCAGATGGAAGTGCATCACCTGGAGCCCTGGTACATCCATCTCAAGTAACCCCAAATGCTCTTTTTTGCAGGCTACAGCAGGAGCTGATGACCCTCATGGTGAGTGACCAAGTCCCCAGATCTTCAGCCCATTGGTATCTCCCAACTCCTACCCAATATACAGTAGCCCCCTTTCCTATGTCAGCTAGACACAGGGGCAAAAAGATAAGTATAACTTATTCTTCTTTTGAGAAGTTCATCTACATCTTTTCCAGCAGTCTTCTCCCAATTCCATCTCCTTACAATGAAATTACAGTTCCTTGAAGCCATATAAGACATTCCGTGTCCAGCCCCAAGCTTTACCCACACCCAACTCTCCACCCTCCTTGGTGTTTCCAGTCCTGTCATATTTAAGGAATACTCCCTCTGCCGGGGCTGTGGCTAACACCTGTAATCCCAGGCTGAGGCGGGTGGATTGCCTGAGCTCACAGGTTCAAGACCAGCCTGAGCCAGAGCAAAACCCCATCTCTAAAAGCAGCCAGGCATTGTAGACAGTGCCTGTAGTCCCAGCTACTTGGGAGACAGAGGCAAGAGAATCGCTTAAGCCCAAGAGTTTGAGGTTGCTGTGAGTTGTGATGCCACAGCACTCTACCAACATAGACTGGTATGTTGAGGTTTCTGTGAGCTATGACGCCATAGCACTCTACCAAGGGTGACAAAGTGAAACTGGGAGCTGTACCTGTGGTTCAAAGGAGTAAGGTGCCAGCCCCATATACTGGAGGTGACGGGTTCAAACCCAGCCCCGGCCACAAAAAAAAAAAAACTCTGTCTCAAAAAAGAAAGAAATACTCCCTACTTAGATGCTTTTTCTGTTAACCCTGAGTACTCAAGTCATATCCTTCAATTCTTATATATCTCCCTAGACTGTAAATAGTCTCTGGGCTTTGTATATAACCAGCACTTAATAGCAGGCTTAACTGAATTCCCAGCAGCCAAGAAGATAGTCCCTTCTTCTCTGTACAGCCCTCCTTCCTTGACCAGATGATGAATCTCTATAAGCCCCAATACTCCTTCACAGAAGAGTATGTTCAGCCCCAGAACTCTAATTGCTGCTTCAGAAAAGCTAATCAGTTCCCTTTGGATCAGAGTGAAATGAAATTAAGGGGAAGAAGCTCACCCATTGACCTCTTGCTATGCCCAAAAGTAATACTCTTTGATCCAGCAAATGTCGTTTTTCCTCCCCAGATGTCTGGCGACAAAGGAATTTCTGCTTTCCCTGAATCGGACAACCTTTTCAAATGGGTAGGGACCATCCATGGAGCAGCTGGCACAGTGAGTGCAGGAGTGGGGTGGGTGGGTGTGGCTTTACTGAGATGGGTAAGATGGGAGGTGAAATCCAAGTGCCAGGCCTACTTAAACATTTAGCTAGGCAAGACACTCCTCGCACCTCTTAATGTACTCTGGGCTTTGTGGCCTTATTTTCTCCCTCTGTATGATAAAAGGGTGCCTTTATAGTAGGGCTGTCTCTCCTAGATGTTTATGGGGGGCCAGGCAGCAAGAAAATCAGTGCAGTGAGAACTTTGGCCCATGTGAAGGTACAAGTCTCAGTAAGGCAGTTTCTTATCACTGCAGATCTGGTTTCAAACAAATCAGAAGTAAAGATCTGTGTCAAAATCCTAATTCTTACATGTTAGCAACTAATCTATTTGGATTAATAAAGCACAGCTGTGATGGCCCTCAGAATGCCCTGTTTATAGCCCTTAAGCCAAAGGATCACTTTCTCCACCAGATAAAAAGAAAGTTGTGCAGTGGCTCATACCTGTAATCCTAGCACTCTGGGAGGCTGAAGGGTGTATTACATGAGCTCAAGAGTTAAGAACAGCCTGAGCAAGAGTGAGACCCATCTCTTAATGTAAAAAGCAATAGAGGCTCAGTGTCTGTAGCTCAGTAGCTAGGGTGCTGGCCACAGGCACCAGGGCTGGTGGATTTGAACCCAGCTAGGGTTCAAACAATGCTAACATAATGACAACAATAACAAAAAAAATAGCCGGGCATTGTGGCAGGTGCCTGTAGTCCCAGCTACATGGGAGGCTGAGGCAAGAGAATTGCTTAAGCCCAAGAGTTTGAGGTTGCTGTGAGTTGTGATGCCACAGCACTCTACCAACATAGACTGTCTCAAAAAAAAAAAATGAAAAAAAGGCACCAGAACCAGTCTATTGCTTTGTCTACTATCCAGTCCCAGACAGAATCACAAAAGGTCCTTGAGTAGGGGCTTGGGTTGGGGTATGAGGCTCAGGTGGGAAAGCTCACTCCCTGTCTGTTTCTCCAAATGCCAGGTATATGAAGACCTGAGGTATAAGCTCTCCCTAGAGTTCCCCAGTGGCTACCCTTACAATGCACCCACAGTGAAGTTCCTCACACCCTGCTACCACCCCAATGTGGACACCCAGGGTAACATCTGCCTGGACATCCTGAAGGACAAGTGGTCTGCCCTGTACGATGTCAGGACCATCCTGCTTTCCATTCAGAGCTTGCTAGGAGGTAATTTGAAAACCCTGTCGGGAAGCCTCTGTGTTGGTATCTTCTATCCCCTTGACCCTTCATTCTCTTTCTCTCCACCAACAGAACCCAACATTGATAGCCCTTTGAACACACATGCTGCTGAGCTCTGGAAAAACCCCACAGGTGTGTCCCTCCTTCTTCTTCTCTAGGACAGGGTGATTGCTCCCCAATCATAAAAGCCTCCCTCAAACAAAAGGATCCCAATGACATGGGACTAGGTTGGGCCAGAAAGGGGTGGGGGTCAGTCCACTTCTGCCTCTGCCCTGGCGTTCCTGTTTGGTATTAAAAAATGGATTAATGCAGGCTCAGCACCTATGGCTCAAGCGGCTAAGGCACCAGCCACATACACCCAAGTTGGCGGGTTCAAATACAGCCCAGGCCCACCAAACAACAATGACGGCTACAACCAAAAAATAGCCGGGCGTTGTGGCAGGCACCTGTAGTCCCAGCTACTTGGGAGGCTGAGGCAGGAGAATCACTTGAGCCCAGGAGCTGGAGGTTGCTGTGAGCTGTGATGCCACAGCACTCTACCCAGGGGGAAAGCTTGAGGCTCTATCTCAAAAAAAAAAAAAAAATGGATTAATGCAGATTGAAGGGCTTTTTAGTAGAATGTTTTGCTGCGCCCTCCCAGTCTCAGCAGAAGCAAGTCCTTCCAGGAGAGCTGACAGGGTGGTTGGGAGAGAATTCACCAGGCTGGGAAAACAGCCCCTCCCCCACATCCTCCCACCTTTGCATCCCTGGCCAAGCTGCCCCCTTGCCCACCTTTATTAACTACTTCTGTCTCCCATCACTCAGTGCGCTGCCTGTTCTCTTTCAGCTTTTAAGAAGTACCTGCAAGAAACCTACTCAAAGCAGGTATCCAGCCAGGAGCCCTGACACGGGCTAGCCAGCCTCTTCCTGTATTGTGTTTTTATTTTTTCCTTCAATGGTCTGTCCTTTCCTTGATTTCTGTATAGGACTCCCTATCTTGAGCTGTGGTGGTATTTTTGTTTTGTTTGTTTTTTAAATTAAGTCTCTTGTTGAGCCCTTGTGATGTATATTAAATAAATACATTCTGGTTGGTTTTTTTGTATGAGTTGCTCCTTGTAGTTACCCTAGGGTTGGAGGTGCCTGGGGTAGGCAGCGGTCAGGCAGGTTTAAGGTCTGGGTTCTCAGCCTATCACTCCTGGGGTGAGCACAGCTGCTACGCTGCAGGGCCCAGCAGTGGGGTAACTAGGATTTGTTCCCTTGTGACCTTGGCTATTTTATACTCTGTATCTCTGTTTATCTATAAAGTGAGTGTCACAGGAATGCCTGTGTCTGTGGAGTTCTGACATGTACCAGGAATACTACCTGGTACCCCGCCTATGTTGCACATGAGGCTAGACAGGACCTTAGACTAAAATCCCTATCGCTGTAGAAGGAACAAGTGTGTGAACTATTGGGGAAGACTAGCCACTCACTTTCTGACAGATTTCTGGCCCTGAAAAAGAAAGCCCAGGTCACCCTACAGCTGGCCCAGGGTCCAGGGAGACAGCTGGAGAAAAAGCCACATCCCTGGCAGGCCTCTCAGGGCTGAGCTTGCAACTTTGGGTCCTGGACCCTGTAAATAGATCTACACTCCAAGGGCACACCTTCACTGCCTGCTTCATACCCACGAGCAGGTCCTCAGGTGCTGCACCCACAGGCCCAGACCACCAACCCCATGGGTTACCTTTCTGCTGGCCTGCTGCAGGCTCTGGCCTTAGGCCCCAAGGAGGAAACACCCGTGCTGATCAGTTGGGTCCCAGCATAGGAAGGGGCAGGCTAAGGTGATGGTCTAGCCCCAAGTCCTACAGGAAGATCTCCAAGGGGGATAAATATCACCCAGTTGCCCTCAACTTCTGCACCAACCCCTTCAGCTCTGCCAGCAGATGGTTGGTACAGGCCTGAGGGGAAGGGAAGGAGACAGCAGGAGGCTTGTCAGCAAGATTCTCAGCCACCCCTTCCTCACTCCTGCTAATGTAGGCCCCTCTCTTCCCTGTGCCCCAGCCAAGCAGCTACCTGTGAAGAGTTGGGAGTTGTCAGGACTGGGATTGAAACTTGGGTGCCTTCATGCCTAAAGCTGCTCTTAGCTCTCTTGGGGCTTGGAACCGTGCTTCTCAATCTACTGTGCAAACAAATCCACCAGGGATTTTTTTTTTTTTTTAATTGAGACAGTCTCACTCTGGTGCCCAGGATAGAGTTCCTTGGCATCAGCCTAGCTCACAGCAACCTCAAACTCTTGGGCTCAAGCAATGGATCCTCCTGCCTCAGCCTCCCATGTAGCTGCAACTATAGGCAAGTGCCACTATGCCCAGCTAATTTTTCATTTTTAGTAGGAACGGGGTCTAGCTCTTGGTCAGGCTGGTCTTGAACTCTTGAGCTCAAGCAATCCTTCCACTTAGGCTTCCCAGACTGCTAGGATTAAAGGCATGGGATCCCTCCTTCCACCTGGGATCTTGTTAAAATGGAAATTTTGACTCCATGTCTGGTGGGACCTGAGGTTCACTTTCTAACGAGTTTCCAGGTGATGTCATTGCTTTGCTTTGGTTAAGAAGCAGATTTAGAGGCAGTATTCTCAAAATGTGATCCTTCCAGCAGCATTGGCATCACCTGGAACTTGTTAAGCAAATTCTGTCTTAACAGCTCTAAGTCTGAAAATCAAATTAGAGGATGCCTGAAAAAAACAGCTCAGATCTTAATACATGCTAAGTGTGGGCGGCACCCAAAGCTCGATGGGTAGGGCACTGGTCACACACACCCAGGTTGGCGGGTTCAAACCCAGCCTGGGCCAGCTACAACAACAATTACAACAAAAATAGCCGGGCGCAGTGGCTCACGCCTGTAATCCCAGCACTATGGGAAGCTGCGGAGGGAGAATTGCTTGAGCTCAGGAGTTCAAGACTTGCCTGAGCGACAGTGAGACCCCGACTCATGAAAAAAATGGAAAATCCCAGCCGGGCACCTTGGCGAGCGCCTGTAATCCCACCGGCTTCCAGATGCTGAGGCAGCAGGGTGCCCGCAGCCAGAGTCTGAGGTTGCAGTGAGCTACCATGCCCTCTGCCCTCTGCTTAGGGGCATAGGGTGGGATCCTGACTAAAAAAAAAAAAAAAAAAAAGAGTAAAGAAATAAAAAATAAGCAACGAAATAAAAAAAGCCCTAAAAAATAAAACAAACAAAACAATAGCTGAGCATTGTGGCAGGCACCTATAGTCCCAGCTATTTGGGAGGCTGAGTTGGAGGTTGCTGTGAGCTGTGATGCTATGGTACTCTACGCAGGGCAACAGCTTGAGACTCCGTCTCAAAAAAATTAATAAATCTGAGCCGGGCATTGTGGCAGGCGCCTGTAGTCCCAGCTACTCAGGAAGCTAAGGCAAAAGAATCGCCTAAGCCCAAGAGCTGGAGGTTGCTGTGAGCTGTGATGCCATAGCATTCTACTGAGGGCAACAAAGTGAGACTGTCTCTAAAAATAAATAAATAAATGTTAAGTGTGGTGGACATATTTTTGTCTGCCTTGGGGAAGCCTCTCCATGTTCTTGATCATGGTGTTTGGTCCCCTTCCCTGTGTGAGTTTGAGAGACCCAACTCTAAGCTATAGTTCAGAACCAGAGTGTTCTCTGGGATTAATTAATAGTGGAGACAGAATAATACTGTTTTACTAATGGGGTTGCTAAAAAAGGAGCTAGTCAGTCTAGGCTGCTGGTGGAGACAGCTGCAGATGGAAGAAAGCCAAGCAGAAACAAATAGCTGGGAGTTAGGAGAGAGATTGAGACTGGCCTCCAGTTCATACTGTGAAGCAACAAATTCCTTTTTGGTTTAGCTCAGCTTGATTTAGATTTCTGACACTTGGAACAAAAAGAGGTCCAACACAGGAAGTTTCAGAATTTATAAGTATTGGTATTCCCATTACTTTACACAATTTTTTTTTAAGAGGCAGAGTCTTACTTTGTCACCCTTGATAGAGCACTATGGTGTCACAGCTCACAGCAACCTCCAGCTCTTGGGCTTAGGTGATTCTCTTGCCTCAGCCTCCGGAGTAGCTGGGACTACAGGCACCTGCCACAATGCCCAGCTATATATATATATATATAGATTTTTTTTTTTTTTTTTTTGCAGTTTTTGGCCAGGGCTGGGTTTGAACTCGCCACATTCAGCATACTCCTTTGAGCCACAGGCACCGCCCCAGCTATTTTTTTGTTGCAGTTTGACCAGGTTCTAACTCGCCACCCTCATTATATGGGGCCGGTGCCTTACTCACTGAGCCACAGGCTCCACCCACTCTATACAATTATTGAATGCCTGCAAGGTAAAAGTCCTCTGCTACAGGCTGAGAATAAAAGAATAGGACACAGCCCTGCCTTCAGAGAAACAAGTTTAGGAGGTAGACAGGCCTATCAACAGGGTAG
Source organism: Loris lydekkerianus (assembly GCA_963574355.1). NCBI lineage: Eukaryota > Metazoa > Chordata > Mammalia > Primates > Lorisidae > Loris > Loris lydekkerianus. The sequence continues at coordinate 40,723 of CAUYPK010138334.1, forward strand.
AATTAGTAAGTAACATGCAGAGCATAATTAAGAACTCAGAACTGGTAGGTAGACAGACTAACAGTATCAGAATCCATTGGTGGCTCCCATACTGTGGGTAGGGTGCTGTCCACATACACAGAGGCTGGTGGGTTCGAACCCAGCCCGGGCTAGCTAAAACAATGATAACTGCAACAAAAAAAATAGCCAGGCCTTGTGGTGGGCACCTGTAATCCCAGCTACTTGGGAGGCTGAAGCAAGAGAATTACTTATGCCCAAGAGTTTGAGGTTGCTGTGAGCTGTGATGCCATGGCACTCTACCTAGGATGACAGCTTGAGACTCAGTCTCAAAAAAAAAAAAAAAAAATAGAATCCAAGTTCCACCCCCATGTTGTTTGTATACACTTGGGCAGTTAGACTTAAGTTCTTGGTAAACTGAAAATAATGTTAGCACCTACCTCATAGGCTAGTTGAAGGACCTTAGGACAGTGCCTGGCACATGATCCTTTTGTTGATATCTGTATAGGACTCTATCTTGAGCTGTGATATTGGGTGGACTAGGCTCACATGTTGCTATGGAAGCTTAGAAGGTGCCTAAGGGTGCCTGATGAAGAAGAGGGTGAGGGAAGATCTTCTGGAGAAGGAGATTAATCCCTGAAGGAGATGCAAGAAAACACATTCTTTGGACTGCAACAGTCAAAGGTATGGTGAGAAGGGGATGAAGACAGGCTGGTGAAGTAACAGGGATGTCAGGGTACCATGGCCTGGTAAGGCCATATGAAAATGCTTGGGCTTTATCTTGAAAGCAATGGAAAAGTAATGAAGCTTTGAGCAGGGCAATGACATGACCAGATTTGTCTTTAGAAAGATCTCACTGGCCATCTAGAAAGTGAATGGCAGAGAGGAGGTTGACTATTGTTACCAAGAGCTAGGCAAGCAATGGTGGTGGCCTAAGTGATGGCGCTGAGTGGCCATAGAGAAGAGGGGTGGAACAGCAGGAGACAGAAAGCAGCAGGGGGGCGGCGCCTGTGACTCAAAGGAGTAGGGCAGTGGCCCTATATGCTGGAGGTGGCGGGTTCAAACCCAGCCCCAGCCAAAAACTGCAAAAGAAAGAAAGAAAGAAAGAAAGAAAGAAAGAAAGAAAGAAAGAAAGAAAGAAAGAAAGAAAGAAAGAAAGAAAGAAAGAAAGAAAGCAAGCAAGCAGCAGGGCATAGTGAGTAATCAGAGGTGGAAAAGGAGCACCAGAACTCTCAACACAGGCCCCATCCCCTGAGATGGGGAATACAGGAGGACAAGATAGACAGGGACTCATCAGTTTAGGACAGGGTCAGTTTGAAGTGTTTGAGATATTCAAGCAGAACTGTCAACCGGAATATGCTGTCACTGTTGAGAGTCTTGCTCCTGTGCTCAGCACATAGCAATATTCTAGATTATCTGTGTGCCTGTGTCCTTTACCTCACCATGCCTTAGTTTCCTCATCTGTAAAATGGGGATGATAGCAGCATCTGCCTGTAGGGGTGTTGTGTGGGTGAAAGAGACAATGCCTGCAAGGCACAGGGCACAGTATGCAGTAGGCACTCAATAAGTAGTGATGATTACTAACCCCCAGCACTGATCCTGGCTGGAAATAAAAACTAGGAAACTTGCATATAGTACAAAAAGAGAAGAGAACAAGACAGAGATGGAGAGGAAGAACTATAGCAATGGATATGCCAACGGGCAGAGTTCAGAGTTTCAAGAATGATGAATAATGACAATGTCCATCAACCAATGAGTGGAAAAAGAAAATGTGGTATTGGCAACACCCATTGCTCAGTGGGGTAGGGCGCCGGCCACATGCACCCAGACTGACGGGTTCAAATCCAGCCTGGGCCAGCTAAAACAACAATAACAAAAAAATAGCTGGGCATTGTGGCAGGTGCCTGTGGTCCCAGCTACTTGGGAGGCTGAGGCAAGAGAATTGCTTAAGCCCAAGAGTTGGAGTTTGCTGTGAATTGTGACACCATGGCACTCTACCCAGGGCAACAGCTTGAGATTCTGTATAAAAAAAAAAAAAAAAAAAAAGAGTGGTATTTATACACCATGAAGTACTACTCAGCCATAAAAAAAAGAATGAAATAGGCTCAGCACCCTAGCACAATGGTTACGGCGCCAGCCACATGCACTGAGGTTGGCAGGTTCAAACCCAGCCTGGGCCTGCTGAACAACGACCACTGCAACAAAAAATAGCTGGGCCTTGTGGTGGGCACCTGTAGTCCCAGCTACTTGGGAGGCTGAGGCAAGAGAATTCCTTAAGCCCAAGAGTTTGAGCTATGAGCTGAGTTTTGCTGTTAGCTGTGAGACTCTGTCTGGGGAAAAAAAAAAAGAATGAAATAAAGTCTTTTGCAGCAACTTGGATGGAACTGTAGGCCATTATCCTAGGTGAATTAACTCAGGAATGGAAAATCAAATATCCCATGTTCTCACTTATTAGAGGGAGCTAAGCTATGGGTACACTTGGCCATAGTGGAAGAACAGACATTGCAAACCCCCAAAAGTGGGAGGCAGGTGAGGATGAAAAATTATATATTCGGGGCCGTTGCAGTGGCTCACACCTGTAATCCAAGCACTCTGGGAGGCCAAGACTGGTAGATTGCTTGAGCACAGGAGTCTGAGACCAGCCTGAGCAAGAGTGAGACCCTGTCTCTAAAAAAAATAGCCAGACATTGTGGTGAGCACTTGTAGTCCAAGCTACTCTGAAAGCTGAGGCAAGGGAATGGCTTGAGCCGAAGAGTTTGAGGTTGCCATAAGCCATGACGCCATGGCACTCTACACAGGGCACAGAGTGAGACTATCTAAAAAAAAAAAAAAAAAAAATTACATATTAGTACAATGTATACCCTTCAGATGTTGGGTACATTAAAAGCCCAGACCTTACTGCTGCACAATATATCTATGTAACAAAACTTCTTCGCCTGTACCCTCTAAATATATAGAAAGAAGGAAAAAAAATTATAATGATTTTTTTTTTTTTTTTTTTTTTTTTTGTTTGAGACGAAGTCTCAAGCTGTCATTCTAGGTAGAGTGCCATGGTGTCATACCTTACAGCAACCTCCAACTCCTGGGCTTAAGCAATTCTCTTGCCTCAGCTTCCCAAGTAGCTGGGACTACAGGCACCTGCCACAACACCCGGCTATTTTTTGGTTGTAGTTGTCATTGTTGTTTGGCAGACCCGGGCTGGATTCAAACCCAACAGCTCCAGTGTATGTGGCTGGCACTCTAGCCACTGAGCAACAGGCGCTGAGCCTATGATAATGATTTTAATAATAGCTAGCATTTATTAATGACTTGCTATGTGCCAAACACTGTTCTAAGCACTTTGTACATATTAATTCATTCTCACAACCTGTAAAGACTATCATAATCCCTATTTTACAGATGAGGAAACTGAGGCACAGAATGGTTTAATTTGTCACAGCAGTGAGGATTCAAACTCAGGCAACCTGACTCTAAACTACCACTACACCTAATTAGGTATGACCTGACACCTGTTGTATACAAAGGGCTATGGGAGCTAGATCAGCAGACAGTGGGGGCGGGGATCGAGGGGGAGATGGAATCTGAACCGGGAAGAATTTACTAGGCTTATAGGAAGGGCAAGCAATATGTGCAAAGGCCCAAGAGCTTGCAAATGCACTCAAGGTCCACATCAGGAATAAACTGCCCAGTGTGGCTGGAGCCTGGCCAGGACTGCCCGTAGGAAGGGAGGGAGAGAGGGAGTGGAAGGAATTCGGATTTGAATCTAGAAGCAATGGGGCGCCTTGAAGGACTTTCAACAGCGGAGTGGCAAGGACAGATTTTATCTCAGCTAGTTACTAACAGCCCTCTCTTGAGCACACTGAAGAGGATGAAGGCAGGGATGCCAGGTGGTGGCAGGGATGCCAAGACGAGAGATTGTGATCAAAATCACCTTTGTAGCTGTGTGCCTCCACCCTCCCCTATCGTCGCCCGTACCCAGCGCCTAGCGAGCTCTGGGAAGAAGAGACCAAGTGAGGGTCAGTCAGTAGAAACAATGCTGCCTTACAGAGGTGGCACCGGCTCCTCCTCCCCCCAGCCCAGTCGCCTGCAGAAGGTGTTCCCAAGATCCAGAGGTTCCAGAAAAGGATGGTGGGGAAGGGAGGGAGCGTCAACCCTCTGCCGGGTTCTGGCTTCCTGCCGCCCCCTCTCCCTACCCGCGGTCCCGGGTCCCCTCAGTCAGGACAAAAGCTTTGCAAGGTTTACATTTATTCCTTCCAGACCCAGATCCAGAAGGGGCCGCGCCTCCCTGGAGAGGCAGGAGCCGCCCACGCTCCAGGACGCGCGATCTCGGTGGAGGCGACGGCCCACTCTTACTGCACACCCTCCATCATCTTCAGGAACTCTGCAGGGGAAGAGGGGGAGGGGATCGGCGGCCCCTCTTAGGACGCCGAGGCCTGGTGGGGGCGCCCACTCCTTGACTGATAAATTGCACAAGCTGCCCCGAGCTCCCTACCGCCCGTGGGAGGCGTGGGGAAGAAGCAGGTGGAGAGGAACTTGATCAGGCTGCGCCCAGTCCCACCCGCAAGGCCAAGGCCACCGCGTGGGAGCCCCGGACGCTCCGCGGCCCTCACCGTCAAAGTCAATGCGGCCGTCGTTGTTCTTGTCTCCGTCTTTCATCAGAGATTCGATCTCCTCGTCCGTCACGTGCTCCCCAGAAGCCCTGAAAATCTCAGCCAGCTCCTCGGCGTCGATGTAGCCATCTGCATTCCTTCGGGCCCAAGTAACCGGCAGGGCAGGGCTCAGGGCCCAGGCCCCTCCCACACTCCCAGCCCGGAACCTTCCTGGCCCGCCCGCCCGGCTCGGACTGCACAGCCCCTTCCCCGGCTCCCCCAACGCACCTGTCGAAGATGCGGAAACACTCGGCCAGCTCCTCCTCGCTCTTCCCCTTGGCGTCCTCTTTCATCTGGCGCACCATCATGACCAAGAACTCCTCGAAGTCGATGGTGCCGCTGCCTGAGGGGCGCAGGCGGGCGACTGAGCCTGAGCCCAGACGCCGCCACTCCCCGCCACCCCGGCCTGGGAAGGCCTCCCGCTCACCGTCCTCATCCACCTCCTCGATGATGGCGTCCAGCTCCTCTTTGGTGGGAGTCTGGCCCAGCATCCTCATCACGGTGCCCAACTCCTTGACGCTGATGTCGCCACCACCATCAGCGTCAAACATGTCAAACGCAGCCTTGAACTCTGCCAGGGTGCAGGAGGAGAGTAGAGGGCTGAGGTGAGGCCGGTGACCAGTCAGCCTCACACCTGCTCTGCCGCCCTGCTCACACCACCCCAGCCTGCCCTGGCCTCACGCACCAGCGATCATCTCCTCGCTGAGGTAGGACCGGGCCTCAACCTGCTGGTCAGTCTGTGTCGGCTGCAGGAGACACACACAGAGTCAGAGCTGATGGGGTAGCCCTGGAGTTAATTCTCCCCTTCTCCGCATTCTCCTCCGCCCTACTTTTGTAAGTGTCCCTTCCTCCAGAAGAACAGCTCCAAACTTACAAGACACCCCTACCCCCAGTATTGAGAACAACAGAAGAAACACAAATTATGCCCAAAGACTTACCACTTGGAGGGCAAGTCAGGAACCCCCCAGTGACACTGGGCAACTCACTATGCTCGCATTTCAATGGCTTTTCAGGGATGACATGAACTCGTGTAACATGCGGGGACCATTCTTGCATGATTTTCCAGGTTTCCCTAGCTGCTGGTGGTGTCTGGTACTTTAATAGTTATTCAATAAATGGTTGTTTGCAAGTAAATAATTCAATGCAAAGTTACTGAGCACCTGCTGTGTCAGGCCATGGACCATACGCTGGGACCACCAAGCAGAGACACATCATCCCTCCCCACACAGAATTCGCATAAATGGAGATTTTAAGCTTTCTTCTATGATTCCATCATTGGAGTAAAGACCTCTCATGCTGGATAGAATGTGATGGAGACCAGTAAGATTTCTGTAGGGGTCCAGGCCATCTGGGTCAATAGCTTTAGACTGAGGCTGGCTGGTGAGGAAGGGGTGAGACATCCAAGGAGTTCTTCAGCTGACTGGCTGCTGGCCCTTCCTTCTCCCCCTCCCTCCCTTCTCCCTTCCTCTTCCTCCAAGCCAGGAGGGCAGGCTATTTTTAGTCAGGCATGGACAACAGCAGCTGGCCTCCGGGGTCTAGTTACTCCTTGAAGTAAAGTAGGGAGGGGGAATCTCAAAAGAAAATGACAGCCGCACATCAGATCCTTCTCTGAGAGGCTGGGGTGTCTAACTCTGGTCTGTCATCTTCTGCTCCTTCCCATCAGCCTCTGGCTCTTGGAGACCTGCACCTGAGCAGGCTACAGAACCTGCAGCCTCCCACCTTCTAGAAGGGACTTACAGTGACAGCAGGAAGGTTCGGCTGGGCTTCTTGCCCACTTCTGCCACTGGCCTGTGGGGTAACTCATTCTGGCCCTCAGAGTCCCCATTTCTACTATGAAGGAAACAAGTTAAGAGCCCCTCAGAGCTCTATGAATGGCATTGCTGGAAGGCTCAGTAGGTAGCTGGGAAATCCTCAAGCCTTGAGGTTCAATCTCTGAAACACGCCAGCCCTCCCATTGCAAGAGAAGTTAAAGGCCTTCTTCCTCAGCCTCCTCCAAGATGCCTGGGTTCCAGGAACCTTCATGTTCCAATTTCAAGCATCAAGATCACTGCCCTACAGAGCACCCAGGTCTGGTTTGAAAGAAGCCCAGAATACGCTGGCGAGTGAAGGTGCAAAGTCTCTTCTTGTCCTTACCATGGTTGCTGTCACTGGGACTCCTCTGCTGTGGACTACCTCCTCTGCCCTCCAGCACCCAAAGATGCCCTTACCCACCCTGGCCCCCGGGATTTATGGGGACATCCTTTCCTCCCACCTCCCTGCTCTCCAGCACTGGATACCCTGCCCAATCAGATCCTGGGGTCAGTGGGACCCACCCCTCCCAGAATCCTAGCCCATTACCTAATTTAGCCAAGTGCCCTTGCAAAGAAATTTAAACCTCTGAGCAGGTGGCAGGACTTGATGTCCTAGATTCTTACGAGGAGTGCCCTCCCTGCCCTACCGCCATTGAAAGCACCCCCTGCCAGGAAGCACACTGGTTCCAAGATGGGTAAGGACGATCAGAATAGTGAAAAGTAAGGCAGCACGGTGGAATGGGAAGAGCCAGGATCCAGGGCCTGCCTCAGATGGTGATGTTGCTCAGAGCCTAGTTTCCCCCGGTGTGAGATGCACTTCTGTAGGGGAGTCTCTTTCAGAGAGACCATGACAAATAAAAGCCCAGTATAAGTCACCTATCTTGTGCCAGGTACATAGCATTGGTGCTTGGCACGTGGAATGTCCTTTCTTTGAACCATGATAAGGAGCACGGGATAGAAGTGGGAGAAAGTGATAACTAGGCTACTGTTTATTGAACCTCTACAAAGTGCCACGTACTGTGCTAAGCATTTTAACCACATGATCACATCTAGTCCTCATCCTTTAAGACAGCAACTATTATTACCTCCCTTTGACAGCAGAGCTTTGTAAATCACAAAGGTGATTAATAGTTATGTTGGTGATTTTTTTTTTTTTTTTGAGACAGAGTCTCACTATTTCACCCTAGGTAGAGTGCCGTGCTATCATAGCTCACAGCAACCTCAAACTCTTGGTCTTGAATGATGCTCTTGCCTCAGCCTCCCAAGTAGCTGGGACTACAGGCACCCACCACAATGCCTGCCTATTTTTTAGAGATGGGGTCTTGCTCTCACTCAGGCTGGTCTCCAACTCCTGAGCTCAAGCAATCCGCTCACCTCGGCCTCCCAGAGTGCTAGGATTACAGGCGTAAACCACCGTACTTGGCCCCCATGTTGGTGATTTTTTATCATGAATCCTAACTAGGAAAAAATTGAGACAGTCCTTAGGGGAACCTATCCAGAAAGAGAACCACATGGATGGATGGAAGAGAGGGGGGTGTGCATTTGGAGAAGAAATAGTCTTTGAAATCAAAGATTCTTCTCTCAGAGTTACCTTCTCCGGGAAAAGGGTGTTTGGGATTCATTTTGGGGTGGAGGAGTAGTCAGGGGAAGGTTTTTGGGGGTGGGGTTTGAGACAGAGTCTCACTATGTGGCCCTCGGTAGAGTGCCGTGACCTCACAGCTCTCTGGCTTAAGCAATTCTCTTGCCTCAGCCTCCCAAGTAGCTGGGACTACAGTAACAGGAGAAGGTTCTTTAAGTAATAAAGGTGTGGGCATCCCCTTCCTGGATAGAGCTCAGTGAGAAAATCTGAAGGAGAAAAAAAAAAAAAGAGAGAAAATCTGAAGGAGGAAAGCAGGTGGTCTAAAAGGTAGTATTGGGCAGACCAAGCCTACCCTGAGAATCCACAAGGTCCAGGGTGGGTGCTGGGGAGGAGGCAGGGCTCATGGATGGTAGCTAAGTGACAGACAGAACACTCAGACAGCTGAGAACAGGATCTGGGGCCAGGAAAGGGGGACTGGACATCAAAGAAGACAGATGGACAGTGGCAACTGGGCTGCCCCCTTCTCCTATATATAGACATTCCCAAGGAAAACTCAGCAGGGCCAGGCCAGGCTAAGTAAGGCCTACCGGTCTAGGCCAAAGGCCAAGGGGCGATACCCAAGGGTTCCAATTTAGATACAAACACTGGAACCAGGCTCGGCTACCAGTGGCTACCAGTGGTTACGGCACCAGCCACGCATGTACACCGAGGCTGGCGGGTTCAAACCCAGCACGGGCCAGCTAAACAACAACTGCAACAAAAAATAGCCAGGCATTGGGGTAGGCGTCTGTAGTCCCAGTTACCTGGCAGGCTAAGGCAAGAGCATTGTTTAAGCCCAAGAGTTGGAGGTTGCTGTGAGCTGTAACGCCATTACACGCTACCAAGGGTGACATAGTGAGACTCTGTCTCAAACAAACAACACTGGAACCACTCAGTCCCTTTGGAATAGAGGATGTGGAACCCTCAGCCATCCCTTGTTCATTCATTTGTTCTTTTGTTTAAGGAAATAGACAAGGTCAAAACTCCTTCAGATGTCCAAGCAAAGTCCCATCAGCCCTTTTAATCTATATTCTATATAGTATCTATATGGTATCTATATAGTATCAAATAGCATATAGTATCTATATAGTGTCTATATAGTATCAAATACTATATTCTAAGTAAGAATAACTGAACTGAATTGCATTTTGTTCAATATAAGGAGGAACTTCCTAATAGTCACAGTTGAACACTAATGGGAACAAGTGGCCTCATTGCTGGTAATAAGCTCCCTGTCACTGAGTATATACAAGCAGGAGACTGATAACTACCTTTCAGGTAGGCCATAGGGAAATATCTATATGGAGTTTAAGAGTGGTGACGATCACAAGACATCAAGGGATCTGGCCTTATTTGGAACCCAGCCTAAGTTCCTTCCCCTCACTAAGCCTCAGATATCTATCTGCAAAATGAAAGTGATCAGATTTCTGACCGTCCAATCCATGGTTTTATGAAGACTTGTACCCAGACTTGCAAGGCTTACACCAAAGGACAAGTTAAATCCAGCCAGTGATTGGTGAATGAGTGAATACTGAAGGAATGAATGGTGGGGTTTTTTTTTTTTTCCAAATGGTGTCTTTTTTGCCCCAACACCCTGCCTGTAAGTCCAATAAAGATTAATTAGTGGCCAGGCACAGTGGCTTAATTAGTGGCCAGACACAGTGGTTTACGCCTGTAATCCCAGCACTTGGGAGACTGAGGCTGTGGATTGCCTCAGCTCACAGGTTCAAGAGCAGCCTAAGCCAGAGCAAGACCTCATCTCTAAAAAATAGCAGGGCATGAGGCAGCACCTGTGGCTTAAAGGAGTAAGGCGCCATCCCCATATACTGAAGGTGGCGGGTTCAAACCCAGCCCTGGCCAAAAACTGCAAAAACAAACAAACAAACAAAAAACAGCAGGGCATGGCTTGGTGCCTGTAGCTCAACAGCTAGGGTGCAGGCCACATGCACCAGAGCTAGCGGGTTCAAACCCTACCTGGGCCTGCCAAACAACAATAACAACAACAACAAAAATAGCCAGGTGTTGTGCCAGGCACCTGTAGTCCCAGCTACTTGGGAGGCTTGAGGCAAGAGGATCACTTGAACCCAAGAGTTTGAGGTTACTGTAAGCTAAGATGCCATGGCACTCTACTGAGGTTGACCAAGAGAAACTGTCTCAAAAAAAAAAAAAAAAAAAAATAGATTAACTAGTGCTTTGAAATTTTACAAATTTGAGCTTAAATCCCAGCTCCCCTATTTCCCAGATGCAGATCTTGAGGAAGTCAATTTGCCTCAGTTTATTAATCTTGAAAATGGCCCATTATTGCCCAGTTAATAGTCTCTTCCCCAAGATGTTGTGAGGGTGAGATGTGACAATATGTAAAATGCCTATAACAGGATGAAGGACACGATGGAACCTTGAGACCCCAGCCCTTCTGCTCACATGGAGGGCAGGGAGTAGAGAAGCCTTCTGTTCATTCAAAGGTATGTCCCCCCTATCCCTTCCTGCCCCTCTCTCCTGTGGCACTCAAAAAGGGCAGGAGCTACCATCAGAGAGATTTCGATTTTGTTTGCTTTTGTTTTGCCTTTATTTATTTATTTATTTATTTATTTTTAATTATTTTTATAGAGACAGAGTCTCACTTTATGGCCCTTTGGTAGAGTGCCATGGTGTCACAGCTCACAGCAACCTTCAGCTCTTGGGCTTAGGTGATTCTCTTGCCTCAACCTCCCGAGTAGCTGGGACTACAGGCGCCCGCCACAACGCCCAGCTATTTTTTTGTTGCAGTTTGGCCGGGGCTGGGTTTGAACCCGCCACCCTTGGCATATGGGGC